>JAQFZM010001310.1:0-19339 GCA_034695785.1 Galumna obvia | reverse complement strand
CCTTTCTTTCTCTAGGGGGGGGGTCCTCTAACTCTCGTCTAAGGGGGTGTATTTTTCCGATTTTTGGCTCCAAGGGGGGGGTATTCCGGAATACACCCCTCTATTTGCCATCCCTGATAATAATAAACAAGAAGCCACCCAACATCCTAGATCAAATAAGACAATGAAGAATAATATTTCTAATTCAAGCAAAATTTTAGCTAATCTTGGTAATAATCAGAACTTAGTACAAAATATATAAAGATCAAGTAATACATAAAATGATACACAACAACCTAGTTCAAATACTACAGAAATTAAATTAGACATCGATGATGACAAAGATGAAGATGATGATGGTCCTATTATATCATTAGAAGATGAACTAGGTGAAAATTATTTAAGTAAAAATAAGGTAGTAGCTAGCGCAAAACATAAACAAATTGAATCAGGAACTATACTTGGTAAGCTTAAGAAATTCTATAGGAATATGGTATTATTGAGTGGACAATTATCTACTAAAAATAGTGAACATGGTAAATCAATATCAAGAAAAAATAATATATTGTCAAAATAATATTTGTTGGAACAAAACGAAAAAGGAGACAGGTTAATGAAAATCTATGGTTAAGCCACTAAATAAACTCCTAGATAATTTAGATATAAGCTTGGACATTCAAAAGAATACGTCCAGTGTCCATGTTAAGCCTGTGCCTGATAAAATTAAAAGAAAATTAGCTAGCATAGATAAAAAAAGATATAGATTATGATCAAGAACAAAAATTAAAGATAAAAGGCAAGCTCAAAATTAACCTGGTTAAATTAAGGCAAATTCAGAATCAAATATATTAAATAAGCAAGGCAAAGGTTGATAGATATGAAAAGAACCCAATATAATATCCTATGAAAACAATGGTTGGTTTCCTTGTTAATATGTTATCAAGGTTAACCAAATATGCAAAGCAAAATGAGAATAAGTATCAGACAAAAGTGAACAAGGTAGAAAATATTTCTAACTCAAAAAAATGGTCTAGACCTGACCTGTAACATTCAGAGGAGAAAGTTGTGCAATATATGCTAGATTCTATTATATAACTTTATCTTGTATTTCAAAGAATATTTTGTAATAATTTAAGGGCCTAGATAATACTATTTTTATTATAAAATTTATTTTTGTAATTTAATTTTGTTATTAATAAAAGTTTAAAAATGTTCATTGTACATTTTATATTGTTAAATTTAAGTAAAAGTTATTAAGGAAATTTAGATCCTAAAGATAATGAATTTTAATAATTCAAATCTCAAAATATCTTAATAAATAAGGATCATGTTTCAAAATTTTATTATATCACTAATGGCGCCACATTAGATTTGAAAATCTGGGAAGTTTTATGACCTCCCGAAATTTTCTGGCAATTATATAACCTGGAAGAATTAGTCTTACTTAAATTATAAAGGATATAAAGAATGAATAGACATACTGTAATTATTGTTGCAAATACAGTCGGTACTCGATTTATGTCAAATGAATATGAATTAATATGGTTGGCTGTTATCCCGACTCCATTTTGTAAACAATTGATTTAAATATTGATTTTATTTTACTTTAAGTCTTATGTGAAAAGAGTTATTTTTGTATAACAACTAAAACTAAACCCAAGATACAATATTTAATTTATTTTTATTAACAAAATTATATATAGGATCAATAAAAACATTTACAAATATGCGCAAAATTTTGTCACAATAGACATAAATGATATAATATAATATAAAATAATAAATTTTTGAAAAAATCTTTTAAAAAATGAGTTTATGATAAATATATGAACAAAATAGATGTGACTTTAATTGATTAATTATATATTAAATGTTAGGAATGTGGCCACTGCTGGTTACCACAAATCTATTATATGTAATGCAGGGGTCGGCAAGGGGGCCAGGGGATAACCCACCCTAAAGGCGAGTCAGCCGAGCTTACCCCCCCCCCTAGGAAAAAGTTTGGAATACCCCCTCCCCAGAAAAAATTGGCAAAGGTTGAGAAAAAATTAATAAAAAAATCAAGCAAAAGCTGTAATTTTGAAGAAAAATTACAGAAATGTTAAAACAAATGCATAAAATAATCAAAATTAAAGTTTTTAAGAGATATTTATTGATCTAATTTTTTAGAAAAATTAACAAAAATTCCTTTTTATCAAAAATTTTTAGTTTTTTATTAATTTTAATAAAATATACTAAATTTGATCTAAATATAGTGATAAATGTCAGATAAAGCCGTTTAAACGCGTTTAAAACTATTTTTAGGCATTTTAAAGCGATTTAGAAAAAGTGATCCCCTACCCTCCTTTGACCGAAAATTTTGGCTTAACCCCCCCCCCCCTAGGGTCACGGATTGCCGATCTCTGCATGTAAAGCTCTTCAATCTGAATTTTAGTACAAAATTGAAATTATAAGGTTAAAATATTATAGAATTAATAAAAGTTCGGGTAAAATCAAGTTTTGACTAATTAAAGTTTTACTTAAGACGGTTTCAGACTGTATTCATAAATATTTCGAACATCTGTTTTTATTTTTTGAATTACACATTGAAATATATAATTTACTTGAAAAATGAATATCAAAATAGCCTTGCTCGTATGTTCAATGATCTCGCTAACATGGTCAATTAAGCCAAAACTTGACAAAAATAAATCAAAAAATCAAAATGTTGATATTAATAGAATGGATGAAAGTTTAAATTTTACCGAGCAAAGTATTGGAAAAGAAAAATCAAAGACTTCCTTGAAAACACTTAAAGGAAAAGTTAGCAAGACAAAACTTGGAGAAATTCAAAAACCAATATTTGATTTTGATACAAATGGGGAAACTATTGTACCAGGTATTACCTTGGGAAAGAATGGTAAAAATAATAGATTACCAAAAATTAACTTTGGCAAAATTGGAAATAATAAGAAAGAACGAAATAATTTCAATGATCTTGGTAATAAAACTGATAAATTCGGTCAAAGTCCAAAATTATCAGACCAGAATAATAATAAAAATAACCAAGAAACTACTCAACAACCTAGTTTGAATAAAGCGGAGAAAAATATTAGTCATAATGAAACTCAAACTGTAGGTTTACAAAGAACGATCAAGAGCATTGACAAGAATATTAAATTAAATAAGGAAGAGCGCAATAATTTAAGTGATCTTGGTGATAAAACTAAAAACATTAGTCAGGGTTCAATTCAGAAATTAAATGAAAGTAATAAAGGCCTGAACAAACCTTTAAATGCTCAAGGTAATAAAAAAGAAAAAATTGTTAAAGATATCAAACAAAATGCAACAAGCCAAAATAAACAAGAAAATAATCAACTGCCTGGTAATTTAATGAATAAACAAATAGATATGGCTAATTTAAAGACTAATGGATTGTTAGATAATCATGGTAATATCAATAGAATGGATGAAAGTCCAGAATTAAAATTATTACCCATGAAAACTAATAAACAAGTAAACATTACAAAACTAACCAAGAATGCTTTATCGCCTATGAAATTGAAGAATAACATTAATGGATTGAACAACATTTTAATTGATCATGGTAATAAATCGAATAAAGTTGGTAAAGGTTTAAAACAAAATGCAACAAGCCAAAATATACAGGAAAATAATCAAAAACCTGATTTCAATAATCGAGACAAAGAAAAGAACCAAGAAGAAAAATTATTTGAAGAACAAACTAAAAGTTTACAAGCGACGACCAAGGGCATTAATGAAAATACAGTTAAGAATTTAACCAAGGATATTTTATCGAGTGAACCATTAAAAGTTGTCTCAGAGCTGAAAGTATTGGTAGGTGATCAAGGTGATTCTAATATGATGGATGAAATTCCAGAAAACAAATTAACAAGGTACAATAATAGTCATCAAGATTCTGTTAAACAACCTAGGACAATTAATAAAACCGATCAAGATCCAATTCCAAAATTATCAGGCAAAGATAATAATGAAAATAACCTTAAAACTACCCAACAACCTAGTTTGAATAAAACGGTTAACAATACTAACCAAGATGAAACAGAAACTGAATGCTTACAAATAACAACCAAGAGCATTGATCAAAATAAGAATACAAAAATAACCAAGAAATTAAATGAAAGTGTTAAAGAATTGAACAAACGTTTAAATGCTCAAGGTAATAAAAAAGAAAAAATTGGTAAAGTTATAAAACAAAATGCAACAAGCCAAAATAAAATTAAACAAAATAATAATCAATCTGGTATTTTTATTACTAAGCCATCAGATAAGGTTAATTCAAAGATTAAAGGATTGTTAGATAATCATGGTAATATTACTAAAATGGAAGAAAATCCAGAATTTAAATTAATTACCATGAAACATAATAAGCAAGCAAATATTACAAAATTAACCAAGAATGTTTCATCGCCTCAGAAATTGAAAAATAACATTAATGGATTGAACAACAGTTTAATTGATCATGGTAATAAATCGATTAAATTTGGTAAAAATTTAAAACAAAATGTAACAAGCCAAAATAAACAAGAAAATAATCCAAAACCTGATTTCAATAATGGAGACAAAGAAAAGAAACAAGGAGAAAAACTATTTGAAGAACAAACTGAAAGTTTACAACAGGTGACCAAGGGCATTAATGAAAATAAAGTTAAGAATTTAACCAAGGATATTTTATCGGGTGAACCATTAAAAGTTGTCTCAGATTTGAAGGTATTGGTAGGTGATCAAGGTGTTTCTAATATGATGGATGAAAATCCAGAATACAAATTATCAAGGCACAATAATAGTCAACAAGATGCTGACCAACAAACTAGGACAATTAATAATACCGGTCAAGTTCCAATTCCAAAATTAGCAGGCCAAAATAATAATGAAAATAACCTAGAAACTACCAAACAACCTAGTTTAAATATTGAAAACAACAAAATTAATCATGATGGAACTCAAACTGAAAGTTTACAAAAGACGACCAAGAGCATTAATCAAAATAAGAAAACAAAATTAAACAAGGATATTTTGTCAACTAAGCACTTGGCTAGCATTTTTCCAAGTGAAAATATTTTAATTGATCAAGGTAAAATTAAATCAAGCTCAAATGATACTAATGACAATCAAGAAACAACCAAACAACCTAGTTCGAATACAGGGGCCAACAAAGAACGATACAAAGGTATAAAATTGGGACATGCTATATCCTAGGCAAAAAGGAACTCTATCCTACTTGATTCAAGACAAAACTAAAAGATTTTTGGTCTTTTCGGTTGACCAAAAAATTGAGAGGGTGAGCGTCCAGAGGGGGTCAAATTTGGGATATTTGGGAATTTTCTTAAAAAAAACTATAAAAGATAGAAATTAAATTTAAGTTCCAAAAATTATTATAAATTAGGCTTAATGATAAAAAGACCACTCTCTAGCTCAATGTTATCATGGAGAAATTGCAAGTGATTTCATTAAATTAATTTTTTTACATGTATTCCGGGGAATATTTTTATGTTTTTTTAAATAATAATAAGGATCTAATAAATTTAATTATAAAGAATAAAAATAAAGAATGGCCCATCTCTAGAATTTAAATTAAAAATTTATGTTATACATATTTCCAAATGGGATAAATTCTTTAATTTTTGATGAATTTGATGAAAATGGCTAACACTCAACAACAATACTCACCTAGACAAGTGTCTGCTCTAAAATACTTTTATGTTTTTGAGGTTAATATAAATTTTTGCTTGTTTGCAAAAATATAAATATTTCAAAATCTATAGATGGGCCATTCGTGATTTTTATTCTTAATATTTAAATTTTTTAGATACTTATTGTTATTTAAAAAAATCATGAAAATATTCACCGGATTACAAATAAAAAAATTAATTTAATGAAATCACATGCAATTTCTCCATGATAACATTGAATTAGAGAATCTTTATTTTTATCATTAATTAGACATAAATTATAATAATTTTTGGAACTTAAATTAAATTTCTATCTTTCCTAGTTTATTTTATAAAAATTCACAAAAATTCCAAATTTGGCCCACTTTGGACCCTCCCCCTCTCAATATTTTGGTCAATCGAAAACATCAAAACTCTTCTAATTTTGTCTAGAATCGAGTAAGATAGAGCTCCTTTTGTCTGGGATATAGCCCTTCCCAATAGTAAACCTTTGTATCATTTTTTAATCAAGATGATAAACCAGATGAAATACAAACTGAGGGTTTACAGCAAACTATCAAGAGTATTAATCAAAACAAGAAAACAAAATTAACCAAAGATATTTTGTCAACTAAGAACTTGATTAGCATTATTCCAGGTGTAAATATTTTAATTGATCAAGGTAAAAATAAATCAACACCAAGCCCAAATGATGATAATGACAATCTAGAAACAACCCAACAACCTAGTTCGGATACAGGGGACAAAAAATTTAATCAAGATGATAAACAAGATGAAATACAAACTGAAGGTTTACAGCAAACTACCAAGAGAATTAATCAAAGTAAGAAAACAAAATTACCCAAGGATATTTTGTCAAGTAAGCACTTGAAAAGCATTATTCCAGGTCAGAGATAAGCAAGGGGGTACCAGGGGTGCCCTACCCCCTAGGCAAGTTGAGTCAGGTATACCCTCTAGGAAAAAGATCGGTATACCCACTCCTCTGAAAAATTTGGCAAAATATGAGAAAAATTGAGTGAAAAATCGACAAAAAGCAGTAATTTTGAAGAAAAATAACAAAAAAGTTAATAAAAAGGCATAAAATCGTCAAAATTACAGTTTTTACGCTATATTTTTCGCTCTAATTTTTTTGAAAATTTTATAAAAATGCCTTTTTTGTCAAAAATCTATAATTTTTTCCTTAATTCTAATAAAATACACTAAATTTTATTTAAATATAGTAAAAAATGTCATATTAAGCCGTTTATACCTATTTTTAGGCATTTTTAAGCGGGTTTAAAAAATGCCCCTACTCCCCTGGGCAAAAAATATGTCCGTACCGCCCTAAGCTCGCTGACCTTGCCCATCCATGATTTCAGGTGTAAATATTTTAATTAATCAAGGTAAAAATAAATCAACACCAAGTACAAACGATAATAATGACAATCTAGAAACAACCCAACAACCTAGTTCGGATACAAAGGACAATAAAATTAATCAAGATGATAAACAAGATGAAATACAAACTGAAGGTTTACTGCAAACTACCAAGAGCATTAATCCAGACAAGAAAATAAAATTAACCAAGGATATTTTGTCAAGTAAGCACTTGAAAATCATTTTTCCAGGTGTAAATATTTTAATTGATCAAGGTAAAAATAAATCAACACCAAGGCCAAATGATGATAATGACAATCTAGAAACAACCCAGCAGCCTAGTTCGGATAAAGGGGATAACAAAATTAATCAAGATGATAATCAAGATGATAATCAAGATGAAATACAAACTGAAGGTTTACAGCAAACTACCAAGAGCTTTAATCAAAGCAAGGAAACAAAATTAACCAAGGATATTTTGTCAAGTAAGCACATAAAAAGCATTATTCCAAGTGTAAATATTTTAATTGATCAAGGTAAAAATAAATCAACACCAAGCCCAAATGATGATAATGATAATCTAGAGACAACCGAACAACCTAGTTCGGATAAAGGGGACAACAAATTTAATCAAGATGATAATCAAGATGATAACCAAGATGAAATACAAACTGAAGGTTTACAGCAAACAACCAAGAGCATTAATCAAAGCAAGAAAACACAATTAACCAAGGATATTTTGTCAACTAAGAACTTGATAAGCATTATTCCAGGTGTAAATATTTTAATTGATCAAGTTAACAATAAATTAACACCAAGCCCAAATGATGATAATGACAATCTAGAAACAACCCAACAACCTAGTTCGGATAAAGGGGACAACAAATTTAATCAAGATGATAACCAAGATGAAATAGAAACTGAATGTTTAGAGCAGACTACCAAGAGCATTAATCGAAACAAGAACACATTATTAAACAAGGATGCTTTAACCAAGGATATTTTATCAACTGGAAAAAATAAGAAGGAGCAAAATATTTTAAGGGATCTTGGTGATATAACTAATAAAATCATTCAGGGTTCCATTCAAAAATTATCAGGCAAAGATAATAATGAAAATAAGCTTAAAACTACCCAACAACCTAGTTTGAATATAACGGATGACAATACTAACCAAGATGAAACACAAACTGAAGCCTTACAGACTACCATCAAGAGCATTGATCAAAATAAAATAACCAAGAAATTAAATGAAAGTAATAAGGGACTGAACAAACTTTTAAATGCTCAAGGTAATAAAAATGAAAAAATTGTTAAAGATATCAAACAAAATGCAACAAGCCAAAATACAATTAAACAAGAAAATAATCAATCTAGTATTTTAATTATTAAGCCATTAGATAAGGTTAATTCAAATTTTAAAGGATTGTTAGATGAACATGGTAATAAAACGATTAAAATTGTTAATGGTTTAAAACAAAATGCAACAAGCCAAAATAAACAAGAAAATAATCAAATGCCTAGTATTTTAATGAAAAAACAATTAGATAAGGCTAATTCAAAGACTAACGGATTGTTACATGATCATGGTACTATTAGTAGAATGGATGAACGTCCAGAATTAAAATTAATTAACATGAAAACTAATAAACAAGCTAACATTACAAAATTAACCAAAGGTTTAAAACAAAATGCAGCAAGCCAAAATATACAAGAATATAATCGAAAATCTAATTCCAATAATGAGGACAAAGAAAATAACCAAGAAAATATCCAACAATCTAGTTTAAATATTGATAATAACAAAAATAATCAAGATGAATCTCAAACTGAATGTTTACCGAAGACGACCAAGAGCATTAATCAAAACAAGAAACCAAAATTAAGCAATGTAGGTTTATCAACAAAGCAATTGAAAGGTACCAGTTTAAGTAAAAGTAATATTTTAATTAACCAAGGTAAAGACAAATCAGCACCAAAATAATAATGATCTAGATACAATCCAAAAATCCAATCCTAATAATATAAGCAATAAAATTAATCAAGATATTAAATTGAAGATATTTTATCTGAAAAGCCTTTTTTAATGTTATTCCAAATCTGAGAAAATTATTATTTAACCATAGTAGTTAGTAAAACAAACTAGGCTAAATTAATTAAAATTAATTGGCTTTAGTTAACTAACATTTCTAATTAAATATTTTCTAATTTTTCTAAATTTTATTATTTTTATTGTTTTAATTTAATTATTTGAAAATTAAAATAAATTATTTAAAAATACATTTTTATATTAATTTCAATTTTTTTTTAATTTTAATTACTATCTTTAATAATTCATTTAAATTTAATTTAAACTGATCATATACGTGGCCGCTATCCTGGTAATTGTAAAGATATAACAGAATTAAAATATGTTTCTAATAAAATTTAAATCTTTGAATAAAAATTTAAACCAATCAATTGTTTAATATTATTATTGCTCAACTAAATTTCAATCTTGCTTGCTCATTTGAAAATAATTTGATCAATCATTGAAATTTATAAAATAGATTATTTTTCTTTTATTTTAATTATTGTATCAATTATTATATTTTTAATTTTAAGGCATTATTTACAATAACATCAAAATGCTAAGACCAGATTTATTTTATAAAAAGAAATTCAATAAAATCAATATTTAGTAAATTATGCAAGTATAACTTGCAGAACACAATTAAGTAGACCACTTAACGTATGGTATAGTTCGACAGTTTCGGCTAATAAAGTTTAGCTTTCTTCAGGAGAGACAAATAATTGTCACTCAATTTTTGGTTCCATACGATGAGTACAGAAATGGAATAGGAATATGATATCTAATATAAGCACTTTTGTAGAGTTTGAGCCCAAACACATTTAAAAGTTAGAAAGAGTTCAATTATAGCAATTTTTTCTTTATTTGAAATACATAAATTTCTAGCTAGGGTATTGCTTGCAACAGAAACCCGACCAAAAAGCCGGTTCTCTGTTTTAAACAATTAAAGAGAACATTTTTTTAAAGCGTTTGTCCGATCCCTGGAGGTTACGCTTCACCGTTTCACTGCTTCATCGCTTCAAATAAGAATTACATGCAATGCCGAGAAGTCCAATGCATTACAACTTATAGCTAATGAGTGTAAACCCCAGGGGTCGGACAACCAAATTTCCCTAAATTTCCCGCATTTTATTTTATGATAATATGATAGATAATAATCAGTTATTACTACTGTAAAAATTCCAGATTGCTAAAAACTGCTACACCCCATCTAGGAGAGTTTAAAGATTTCTATCTCTCTCTTCCATGTATTCTTTATGAGTGTTATGCATAAGGGCGTACTTTTATATACTTTTCATTAACAACTTACAGGGGTCGGACAAACGATTTTCTAGGATTTTTTGAAGTTCTTATTTATGATCTAGTTAGAATAGCATGAAAAGATAATTTTTTTTATTAAACTATTTAGTACAAAAGTTTAATTTTCTCAACTTTATTTTAATCTGAAATAAAATATCTAGCTTATATCTAAATTGGCAATTAAATACCCATTTAAAAACATAAGAACATCTTATAACTTAGGATTTAACCTTAAAATAAAGAATTCAGTAGTGATCAAAAAATCTGTTTAATAAATAAACAATTCAAGTAATTTTAGAAATATTAAAGTTATTTTGCAACAAAATATTTAAAGTTATCATATTTATATTGTTTTTAAAATTATCGAGTTTATAAAACATCTATTCATGCCTATATCTAAATTTATACTTGAAAAAATTTTATCTCTTAAAACAACTAATAATTAAAGATAAATGATATTTTCATGTAATTTTGATTTAAGAAAATCAAAATACCTAGTAAATATTTAATCAAAGGATGTTAAAATTTCCAATGATTTACACGATTTACTAAGAATTCAAAACTACATTATCAAGCAGTTTGAATAGAAGGGGTTAATTCTATTGCAAGCTATACCCTTGCTAGAAATTTATGTATTTCAAATAAATAAACAATTGCTGTAATTGAACACTTTCTAACTTTTAAATGTGTTTGGGCTCAAACTCTACAAAAGTGCTTATATTAGATATCATATTCCTATTCCATTCCTGGACTCATCGTATGGAACCAAAAAGTGAGTCACAAATATTTGTGTCTCTCCTGAAGAAGACTGAAACTTATTAGCCAAAACTGTCGAACTATACCATACGTCAAGTGGTCTATTTAATTGTGTTCTCCAAGTTATACTTGCACAATTTACTAATTATGAATCCACACAATTACCAAAACCATAATATCAAATCAATATTTGTTTTTTACAAACCATTCATAAACTCAAATTAAATATATCATATTAATACAGATATCAATAATAAATTCTTATTATTATTGTATATTAAAATTTAAAACTAAATTTATAATTTTATTATACATACATTTTATTTTGTATAAATATCTAAATAGATAATTATGTACAATGTTAAATAAGAGTATTACTATAATTAAAGTTTCTGATACATCAAAATTATTACAAAAATTGTTATCCATAGGTTTATTATTAAATCTTTTGCTTCAGAATTTTTAAAATATCCTTCAAACAATCAAATTAGATATGATCTAGCAAATTTCTGTCATCAGTAGAAATAAGCCAAATCTCTTGTGTCCATGAGTTCTCTTTAACAGAAGGCCAGTAATAAATGAGGTTAAGCCCGATGGCTATTCTTTTGCAAGTATAACTTTGGCTGATTTCTATGGCTGGTTAGCACTCGATCTGTAGTGCTGTGACTAATCTCAAATATGAGGCCTCTTCAGTGGCCGAACAGTTCCTTAAAGAGTTTTCCAAAAAATGGGAAAACAATTCACGAGACAATAAAAACAATTAACTTTAAAATAATATACTTTAAAACTATCTAAAACTGTCCGGAGGACAGGCCAGGACCGGCACAGACTAACAGTATCGAAAATTGCGTGGCTAAAGGAGACACACCCTTCCTTAGATGCGGCTTAAGATGTGTTAAACGGCTCAGACTAACGCCTAATACATCGTTAAATGATTTTTATTATTAATTATGAGCCCAAATCCATCTCTAAATATGGTGTTTCAAATGAATTGAAATACAACCGCTTAGAGCAAGTTTCAAATAAGGAATGACTTTATTATAGCAAACGATTTGACTCTGATGTTGAGTGAAATAAATACAGATTTTGATATTGAATATAATATCGTGAATAACAATGAATAAGTTTTAAGGAAAACATTGAGTAAAATATGAGAAATAAAAGAAAAGTTTATGAGTAATACTGAGTGAAGCATAAATGTGCTAAACTTAACTATGAATTAGAATAAAACTGAGAAAAGTTGAAAATGACTCAGATCACATAGTTAATTATAATAATAAATTAATCTTTAATAAATGATAATAATAAAATATTAAATAAAATATTAAAAAATAAAATTTAAAATTTAATATGTATACATTTTATTTGTAAAAATTTCGAAATAGATAATTTTTAAAATTTTAGCAAAGAGTTAATTTTAACTTTATATTTCTATAATTTAATTTTCTGATACAGTGCACTCTCCAAGATATGAATGAGCAAATGCATGATGAATTAGTTCATATCTGGGAGAATTCATAACTCGAAGAGGCATAACTAGTATATTGCAATTTATAGCGAGTCCTTCAATAATTAGAAAAAGTTCATAACTGGGAGAGTTTTACAACTCAGAGAGTCACAACTGGGAGAGTCTAATGTACATCAGAATAATTACATAAATTGCTATCCATAAGTACTGATATTATGTCATGTGTCAGATGTGGATAAAAAAATAATTTATTTCGCTTAAATATTGAAGGAGTAAGAGCAAAAAACGAAAAAAGATAATTATTTTTGAATACAGTCAAGATCCGAATTATGTAAAAGGAAAAAGCATTAAAAATCTGATTGACTAATATCCTCGACTCAATTTTGAAAACTATTGAATTAAATATTGATTTTATTATACTTTATGTCTTAGTTGACGCGTTATTTTGGTATCACAACTAAAACGAAACCTAAGCTACAATATTTAATTTATTCTTGTTTACAAATTTATAACTTTATTCATAATTACTTGTTAGATTTAATAAAACATTTGTAAACATGCGCCCAATTTTTTCACTATAGATATTAACGATAATATAATTTTTTTTAAACAATTATTAAAATTGAGTTTAAGTTACCGTTTTTCACTACATTTACATAGTAAGTGTAATATAGAAACTGAAAATGAATTCACTTTCAACTTATTTTCACTTCACTTCACTTCACTTTCATTTAATTGAAGTGAAAGTGAATGAGATTTAAAATTCCATGAAGTGAAGAACCTGGGTCTAATTGTCTTCCAATTTTAATATTCAACGTAATAAAATTCAAAAAAGTTTTAATATAGATTTTATATTGATTAATATAAGCACTGACCGTCATCTCTAACACAGGTCGTTAGGACGCTGTTCCCATAGAGAAAAGACGCTGATTCCATTCATTTGTAAGTATACATCAGTACACACAGAGGGTTAAAAATAATACAAACAATAAACAAAGGGATAGAAACTTAAGCGCAAAAGTTACTACTTATTTGGATTAAAAGTTTGAACAGTGTTTGTTTGGCAAACCTGACTCCTCCCTTTGACGGTCACTGAATATAGTTATTATCTGAAAGAGAATTAAAGGTTAAACAAAATTCGAATACTTTTGTCTTACATTTATAATATTTTCAAAATTAATACTTTTCTCAAAAACTTCTAAACCAATGGTTGACTTCAAAACTTTATTCATATATAACTGAATCTATAATTAGTAGAAATTAATTTTAATTTAAGTAATTGTAATCAATTTATATACTTGCAAGTTATTCTCTTTGCTAAGATTCTTCCAAATAATTCCATGAACTAAATGTAGGCTCCGTTTGGCTTCGATATCAATCATTGCAATCAATATCGAAAGATAGAGTATTAAAGAAAAATTGAGTAAACAAAATACTATATAAATGACATAAATTAATAGGGATATCGAAGAATCTGTTGTTATGGTGAGGATATTAATTCCACAAGGGATCCAGGTAAAAGTTAAGAGCTTAAAAGTAGGACCAAGATATTTACTATAAAAGTTAACAGAATCACTTAAATCATTGTGAAGTTTAAGCCATTGTTTCAAAGAATTATTATTTATTTTATTAATTGATTTTGTAATAATTAAATCGTGGTTAATTTTCTTATATAATTTAATGTTAACTTGGCAAATGAAAATAGCAATGAATATTTTCCTCATAATAAAACTTAGACCGATATACAGTTCAAAGTTTATATAATTGGAATATAAAATATAAATTAATGGTTTTTCGACAAATAATTCATAATTTAAAACATATACTATATTCCAGGATATCAACATAAAAACTATTATGGTGATTCTCAGTTTTTGGAATATTCTTGATAATTTGTATCATAATTATTAATGTTATATATAATTTCAATATCATTCAATTCTTGATAAATTGTTTCAATTTTAGAAAACCATTTATAATTATCAAGGTAATCATTGAAAACTCCAATAATTATCATGCAATTATAGATTAACAGTGTGAAGTCACCAAAAATCCATAACTCTTTTCCTGATTCCATATAACCAATAAATCGACCATAAGTTTCAAAATCCAAATTAGCAAGGTAAAACACGTAAAGCTTCAAAACTTGTAATTAAAGTATAAATTATTAAAATTAAATAAAAATGCTTTCTATAAATTTTTGATAACTCTTTTTCAATACATAATGTAAAAAACTTTGTCTTTATATAAATGTTTTGATATAAATCAAACTTTGAAAAAATATTTTCCAGTGTTTTTGACTACATTTTAAATGAAATATCTTATTTAAAAAATCTTTTTATTTATCATGGAAATGCAAAAATTTCAATAATACTAATAATATAAATAAATATAAATTCTATTAAAAATTCCTAAACTAATAAAATTTTTGGTTAATAATATTTATTTTAAAAGAATATTTTTTTGTCAAATAAACACTTAAATAAATAAATGATAATGATCTAAACTTATATGTATATATACTATTTACTTAATTACCTGATATTAAATAATCAAATTTATATTGTTATTTCTTTCAATGTATTTCTTGATGCAATTCTTAATTTTTATGAGAACTGAAAAATATGAAATAAATAGAGTTATTATATGAAAAAGAATTAGGAGTTAAACAAAAAGCCAAAAATATTTGTCTCACATTTAAAATGATTTCAAAATTTATCGGGTTTTCAAACACTTCTAAACCAATGGTTGACATTAAAGCTCTATTCATAAATAACTGAATCTATTAACAGAATAAAATAATTTATTTTTTAAGAAATTATTTATCAATTTCATACTTGCAAGTTAGTATCATTACTATAATTCTTCAAAACTATTCCGTAAACTAAAAAAAGGCTCCGTTTGGCCTTGATATCAATCAATGCAATAAATATCGAGAGATATAGTATTAATACAAAATTCATTAAACAAAATAATATAAAAAATGACATAAACTAATATAGATATCGAAAAATTTGTTGTTAAAGAAAATAAATTAATCACTGTAGGTATCAAGGTAAATATTATTAGCTAAAAAGTAGGACTAAGGTATTTACTATAAGGTTTAATTAAATCACTTAATTTATTAAGAATTTGAAGCCATTCAGTGATCTATTATTTTTAATTTATGTAAAAATTATTAATTCTTTGTTAATTTTCTTTAAACACTTCAATATTAGTTTGGCAAATGAATATTGCAATGAATATTTTTCTCATAATAAAACCTATTCCCAAATATACTTCAAAATTCATATAAATATAATATAAAATATAAAGTAAAGATTTTCGACATAAATACAAACATGAATATCTAAATACAAATGATCATGATCATTCTTATATTTTTTTTAATATTTTTGATAATATGTGTTCAATAGTATTAATTATTTCAAGATCATGGAATTCTTTATAAATTGTCTCATATTTTGAAATACATTTACAATTATCAAGGTAATCAATGATGGCACCAATAATTACCGTTGAATTATACATTAAAAGTGATTAAAATTTAATTTAATGAAATTAAATAAAAATGTTTTCCTTAACTTTTGATAACTATTTTTCAATAGAAAATGTAAACAATTTTGTCTTTATATTAGCACGGTCAATATTTAATAATCGAGCCATTTTTATTATATCTTTAGAATTATAAAGAATTCAAAATTCATAAATATTTTTTATGCAAAATTCCGATTATATTCAAAAAAATAAATTTTGGATACAACAGAAAAAAAGTTCATTTTTTTCATTTTTATTTTAAAAATTTCGTACACAAAACCGTGATTTTTTTCTCTCGTTGTATCAAAATATGGGATTTTCAAACGTCTGCCCTGCCTATAATCAAAGAGGAAACTTCACATTGCATTTGACAGTTGAGAGTAGTTTATTTGAATTTTTCTTACACTCAAAAAAATAAACACATTAAAATTGAATTTAAGCAATAAGTTTTAATTATCGTTTAGATATTAACGATATAATCATAATAATAATATCACTGATATTAATAATATCAATACTATCAATAATACCAATATTATCAATAATAATAATAATAATATCAATAATATCAAAATCAATGATAATAATCAAATCTAGAGAAAATTTCGATATTTGTAATAATAATATCGATATCAATAACAATTGATATTAGAAATAATGTCAATATTATCAATAATGATATAAATGATATCGATATCAATAATAATAATATCGATAATATCATTAATAACAATAATTATAACTATAAAAATAAAATTTCAATGTTTTTATATGATATAATTTTTTTGAGTGTTTTAGCATTTTGGTCGCGTGAAAAAAGTTTCCTCACTGATTATTATACATGAATAAAAAATTGTAATTTAATCATTTATATAAATTTGAATTATCTGTTATTCTAATTGCTATTATATTTGGAATACCAATAGAGCGGTTATTTAGGTATTTATATTTTGTGTAATTAAAATTATAAACAATAATATAAATTCATTTGAAATCAAAATAATTTAAATAAATTTATAAATTAAATATTTTTTTATAATATTAAAATTCAAAAATATACTTTTGTTTAAATAGAAATGAAATCATTTAAAAGTTTTTAATAAATAATGAATTATATACAATATAAAAGTTATTGGATTGAAAGTGATTATAAACCCAAAATTTAAATTTAAATTTAAATAAAGATTAAAATGATTATGAATTATCTCTAAAATTCTAATTATCTTTCATCGAATCTAAAATGACAACTCTATTCATTGTCATATCCAATGTTCCAGTTACCCAATGGTTTATGTTTGGAAAATCAATTGTATTTTTATTTATCAAAACGAACCTAAGAGATTTTGTTTGTGCTTATATCCTTGATAAATATTAATATAGAATTTTATTTGATTTTAGCATAAAGTTTTGCAACTCATAAATTAGAATATAAACTACAATATTATCTAAATTGAATTTCACAATAGGGGATTTTATTTTTTTACTTATTGTTTCATCATCAAGCAATGTATATAATTTTAATTTATCACATTAAAAATCATGTTTTTTTTCAGTTATTTGTAACTATTCAGGTATTTAATTTAAATTCTATTTCAGTGATAATAGATTAATTTGTTATCTTTTACCAAAGAATTATAATTTATATCAATTTCAACACCTTGTGAATTTTTAACCATATGTATAAATTCAAAATCAGGTTCTTCTAAATGTGTATATTCTGAAGATTTTTGGGTATCTGATTGAGTTAGTAGACTATAGTTTAATTTTGAAATATTTTCTTCTTTATCTCTTTTAAGATTTACCCAGTTTATTTTTTCCCCTAATATTAAAGTATATAAATTTATATCAGTTTATTCATCAGGTATGTATTTCCTAATTAGCATTTTGGCCGCAATAACCTGGTAGCAGCATTTTGTTTTGCAAGTAAAGCTTTTTTGTGTAAAGTTTTATAACTTGTATAACATTTATATCACGATAAGGGATTACAGTAAAGTTACCTTTTGAAACATGTATTTAACATTTTCTAAAACAAGTTTTGCAAAATTTATTGAGGATTATTTTTCTTATATTTTAATCTTAGAATTCCGATCAGGAAATGCTAGTTTTAAATTTTTTACAATATCTGTTATAACGGATAGTTCAGTAAGATTATAGTCAAACTATTGATATAATTTTTGACTAATTTATATTTACCTAAATTTTAGATGCACGCTGAAATTCAAATAACTCGTAAATTTGGAGATCTATAAGTTTTAACATCATCATATCAATTTTAAATTTTTCCAAATGTATAAATGTTTTTATAATATGATTCTTTGAATCCCATTGTTTGATAGTGCATAATTTGTTTATAAATACTTCTATATTATTGAAATTGTAATATTTGCAAATATTTTAATTCTATTTAACTAAAATTATTTTCATTTTCTTCTCTTAAAATTTCTTCAACTACTTTTCCCCAACATTTTCATCAAAAAATTTGTTTTCCTTTCTTTTATTTGTAAGCCAACTATTTAGATATCTCCTTATATGATTATAGAATGGAAATAATTTAAATTCGTTATTTTTAGCTCGGTTAACTAGAGCTCTTGATCAGCTCTTGATCTTCCAAAGAAATATTTTTTGGCATATTCAAAGTATTTATTATAAAATTAAAAAATGACCTATGACAATATTTTCTTTTGGACATATGAAGCATGAATCAAACAGGATATACAGGGTTTTTTTCCATGAAAACATTTCTTAAGAGAAAACGTTATGAAAAAGGGATTCGAATTTGAATTAATAATCGGTTTAGACTTTAAATGAGTGTTGACTCGTCATTAGTTAGAGTATGACTGAATAGTTGTTCGATTTTACGACGAAAACAAATTTGTTTACGAACGCGCGTTGGCTCTAAATGAGTGTAAACATCTGAATGTATCACAAATATATTATTTTATATTGTTATAAATAAAAAATAAAATCCCTAGCATCCAAATCCAATAATTATAAAATTTATTTTGGGGTATTTATTTAAAATATTTTTGGCAAAAATTGCAGTTTAAAAAAGAAATTATTTTTTTAAAAAAAGATCTGATATTTATATATAAGTTTCAATATAATTAGTTTTATTTCTTTTCTATTTGTATATAGATAGCCATTTCTTCATTTGCATATTAAGATCTCATACACAGCTTT
>JAQFZM010001309.1:0-19342 GCA_034695785.1 Galumna obvia | reverse complement strand
CCCCCCTTAGCTCAGACCAAAATACCCACCCCTTATACCCCCCCCTTGGACCTCGGTCTTTTGCAATCCCTGGTTTACAGTTGTTTACAAAATAATCAAAACTTCAATATTAAGATTCAAAATTTTTTATTCATAAAAAACTAAATTTTGTTAATACTATTAACCAGGGATGGCGAAAGGGGGTATTCCGGAATACCCCCTTAGAGGCCAAAATGTTACTAGTATCTCATATATCAGATATACGTCTGCAGACAAAATTACAGTTTAAGTTTGTCTAAATATCAAGATTTTACTGTATATGACGTTTAAATTTGAATCAGGTTAATTTTTAACATTGAGGGGGTATTTTTTGTCAAATTCTTCAAGGGGGAGCTATTCTGGAGGATCTTCTTTGGGCATCCTTGCTCATAATTATTTGAAAAAATTACGTAACTCTAAAGTAAACATAAAATGAAAAAAAAATATTCAGATCTACTCTTTGTTTCATTTAAACTATTCTTTGAGTTATTTTATACATTGTTTAAGAAATGGTAAAAATCTAAAAATATTTGTTCAAGCAATTTTCATAATTTATATTAATTAGATTCTTATCATTAATATTATATACAACTAATTTTTTATTAAAAAAAACAATTTATAGATTAAAACTTTCTTATCTGAAATTTCAATCTTTAAATCTGTTAAATATCTTCTAAAAAATTGAATTAAGTCGTAATGAATTATAGTTAATAAAAAGTTTGTAGCAATAGTTAAAAGTCTTAACTTAAGACAATATAGTTTTTAAAATTTTACTAAATATATATTTTAATTTTTATGCCATCAGTTTGTGTTTAACTATTTTTTAATTTTAATTAAAAAAACGCATTTAATACTTTCTTCTAAATTTAGATAAAATTTGATAATTACTTTTAATTCATTTATTAGTTTAATGCGATTCCAATATATTATAAATTATTAACAAAATTTTTTTTTCAAATATAAAGTCTGAATAGAATTTAGTTCGAAAATCCTTTCATATTAACAAGAATATAGAGATAAATATATTTAGAAAAAATTAGAAATCTATGTTATATTTTTATTATCATCGTTATTAATCGGTTGAATATAGTAGCATGATTATTTAAAATAGTTTACCCAATCGATTAGTTACGAAAACTGATGCTTTACTCAACTGATTGTCGTTTAGTAATCTATTGCCACAAAACAAAGAAGATGGCTATCGATTATAAGATTCCCTAATTTGTTCATCTGATTATAATTGAGCTTGGTTGTTTTCTAAATGGCAATTGAATATTTGAAGTAAAAGTTATTTAATTATTTTATTAGTTTTTAACTAAAATAAAATTTTAAATATTTAACCCTCATTAAACCTTCTTCACTGTAACCCTCATTAGAACCTATCGTTACTTATAGTTACTTGTTGACTTTTGTTTTTTTGATTTCTTTTCATTTTTTTCAAATCATTTTTTTTAGGTTTAATAAACTATAGAAGAGATATGAATATAATTTATATAAAATTTATATAAAATGTTAGACAAACCGTGTTTTGTGATCGTTACTCAACTGAGAGCACATTTACATTTGAAAGCACTTTCCTTATATTGAATGAAAAATTCATGCGAAACATATCAGACAACATTCAGTTAATCTTCAGAAAAAATAGTGATTCGCTTCCGAATAAAATAAAACAAAAGAAAATAATGATTTTTGGGCTCAAACTTGGCTGCAGTCGTCTCTCTTTAAGCTAAATATTTCCTTATATTTCCTTAAATCCCAACGGATTACTAAACAAACGAAAATATAAAAGAAGTCAGACTTCAAACAAAATAAAGTAAAATAAAGTCTTCAGTCTTTCAGACGAACACAATTATTGCTATCAAAAGATTTCAAAAACATTTCTTTAAAATTTCTTATAAAACAATAGAAATTGACTTAAATTTAACGAAAAACGTTTTAATTATTTAAAAGGACTTAATTTTTAATTTAATTTTATTTCGTTTTTATTACATTTTGTGGATTTATCCCTATTTTTGGTACTTTTAAATCGAGAAATCTTTAAATCTGTTATAATTTATAACTTATAAAATATCTATAAATACCTCAATTTTTTAATAAATAGTGATTTTATTAAAATAGGAATAATATTTTACAAAAGATATAAAAAAGATACAAGTTGAAATATTTTTAATACAAACGGCAATTTTCTCATTAAATAATGAATAAAAAATTATCGAAGGATTTAAGTTTACAAAATTGGGATTAATTTTAGAAATACATTAATCACTGGAACTTTTTTTGAGCCATTGGTTATTTTACAATAATTGTGTTAATAAATATGTCTCTGAAAAACTTTTATGACTTATGAGTTGATTAAAAGATTTTTAATCTGTTACCAACAAGTTCATAAATGCAGATTATAAGCATAAAATTTAATATTATTAACATAATAATAAATTAATATAGAAATAAAGATTAATAAAAAAAAATTTATCAAGATGAAATTATTTTTATCAATCTTAATTTAGATTCGGAACTTTTAAAATTGGCGCTTGAAAACATAAACAATAATTGATAGACATTAGTCAGGATCATTTTATAATAGAGTTTGATCATGATACAATGTATACTAAAGTGGAAACATTTAATGTCTGACTAATAATTAAAGGGTTTATTTTTCAATGAACTTGGTAATATTATTTAGGAATGAGAAAAAAAGGGTATGAAAAAGGACCTGAAATTTCGAATGGAAATCTTAATCACAAAAAACTAATATTTTAATGAATTAATAGGACTGTTAACCTGATAAAATATTTTATATATCCTAATTTAGATAATTTGGATAAAGAAAGTTGTCAATTAAAATTCAATTAAAATGATACCAAGATTATTATACCATATCTAAAATCGTAACAAATATGTTTAAAACTCAAGAATTGGGAAAAATTACCCCTAAAAGAATTCTACAGAATTGTTATTTCATTTTTTTGTTATTTCAATAAAAGTAAACTAGATGATAACTTTGTGAGTACTTCTTGAATAAACTTAATGATAGAGTACCAGAGTCTTTTTATTTGAAGCAAGTTCAAATCCAATATCTATAAACAAGTTTAGCCAAATTAAATATTTCCAAATCATAGGAATATAATTAAATAATTTTCTAATCTTTAAACTTTTGTTTATTAAATTTAGGAAAAACCTAAAAATATTTATTAAAAATATCAAATAATTCCTATATAGTAATGTAGAATTTGTTAGCAACTTTTGTGTGCCAGTTATCAATGTGCATAAATTGGCAAAAGTAAACAAGATGCTTATAAAGTAAGTTACTCTAAATAATATTTATTATGATTATAATGACATACATATGATTTATGGGACGCTTTTTAAAAATATTTATTATTGAATAAATTGATATGGTTTTAAGTTTGCACAGTTTCTACTAGAGTCTGAATTTTTCAAACATTAGACCCTAAGGCTTTTTCAAGTAAGGGTCGGGAAGTATTGTATTTTTAAATAAAAGTATGGTCTTTAAATCCTTAAAATTTTGTTAAAATATATAAAATCTATATTTTTTGTTCATTCATTGGCTGAAAAAAAAGATGAAGTCTTAACTTTTAAATTGTTAACAAATAACTGTTTATTCATTCAAATTGAGATTTTTAATAATTGACTTGTGTTCAGCTTAAACCCTATTTTTGAAATGATGTTTACTGTAATATAAAGTATTAAAAAAAGGACAAAATAATTTCCCTCAAAAAGAAAAGTTTTGGTACTTTTTATGCTATATATTATAGTAATCATATGATTTCAAAAGTATGGTTTTAGCTGAACACAAGTCAATTTAAAAACAATAAAAAATAATTAAAACTTTTTATATTATAAAGGGTATACATTTCAAGGGGAAGGGTATGAAGTAAAGTCAAGATTCGGGAAAAAGATTTTATTTTGTAAATCTCTAAGAGTTCGGAAAGGGTAAGATCGAGAAAATTTGGAAAAACTCGAACTCTAGTTTGTACATCACTGTTTTGAACAGGTTTGTTGCCATTGTTGTCATGACAATTAATAATCAATAGTTGACACCATTGGCTCAAATACTTAGATATCGTTTGCTTTAAAAATACCAAATATTAGCTATCGGTAAATGTTTTGGTTTGAGTCTTATTTTAACTAAACAATTGGTTACAAATGATTACAAATGAATGAATTCATTGTTTATTCGAAAATTTTAATGAAATAAAAGCAAATAAAATTTTTTCATAAAATATTCTTTAATAACCATATTATGAGAATTAGTTATTAAATAAATTAAAAGATAAGCGCATGTCATATATCTGTAGTTGTTATAACAAAATGACCATGAATAAATAGGTAAATATCAAAATCCACAATATTTCATAAAACAAATCAACATTTAGTTCTTAATTTTTAAATCAAATAATGAAAGTAAATAAGAAAAAATATTTTTTTAGTTAAACAAAATTTTATCTATAATTTCCCTTGGTTAAAATATTAGATATTCTCGATTAAAAATAACCTTTTATTTAATTGATTTGTTTATTTACAATTGATTTTCTTTTGGTATTTCCATCGATATCTTTCATACTATTAGTCAAAACAGAGTTTGAAGTGTCGGTCATTTCTGTTGTGATATTCAAAGTAAAAGCTCTGAACAGATATCCTTAGATTAAGAGAGGATTCCGTCATCACTCATATGAATGACGGAAATTTGACGATAAGATTAAGTGCATTCAATGAATCTTATAATTCATTATCAGTTTGTGTCCATTTTATTATTGCAGACGAATCTCAACACCAGTTGTTAGTCGACTCACATTTATCCAATAAAACTGATAATGTGACAATACTTATTCTTTGTAATTAAATAAACTTGTTCCAACACAAAATAAGGAAGCACAAAATAACGAAAATTAAAGAATATTCTCTAATATTCATACATTAGAATTTAATTATTATAATAAATATTAAATAATTAACTAAAAGGCCCGGGATATTCCAGTTATGGACCATAACCCAACCTAAACTAGACTATTCTAAACTAAATTAAACTGAACTAAACCAAAGTGGAAATATCCCAAATATCCCAAATATCCCAAATATCCCAAATATCGCAAACCTATTAATTATTTATTTATATCTAATTTATGTAAAACAATATTCTTTATTTTAATTTCGTTGTTTTGTTTTGGTCATTATGTCATTCGTTTCTTTGTCTACGATCGAAATAAATTAGCTTACTTCTGTTAGTCAATGGATAACAAACTAGGTCAAATTCGTTTATTTAATATTTTAAAAATATTTTTAAAGTTATAAAGTCTATGAGTTTATGCAATAATTTAGAGTATCTTAAATTTAAGAGTTAATCAATTAATTAAAATAATTTTCTCAAACTTAATTTAAAACCATATGATTGAAAGCTATTTCAACGAAAATGTACTTGATTATTAAACTAAAATGACTGAAACTTAAATAATCAAAAAGTTTTATATTAAAGGTATTGACATTTAATATCACCCACTATTGACGCTTACTATTGACGCCCACTGTCGTCACCCACTTCTCCGAATCCAATAAAATGCGATCAAACTATAAGTTGTATTTAGAAATACGTCTTAAAGTTTAAATATGAATATAACGTAATTATAAATAAATATAAATTAAATTTAAACACGAATTTATCCAAACAAAAGGACCTTAACATTATTTTAGATACGTTTCTAATTTTCAATTATGTGAACATAATGTTTAAATTGCAATTCAAAACCTGGAAGGAAATGCCACTACACTAACAAACCTAATATAATGGAAAAGTTAATCACTGATTAGTAAAGAGTTAAGTTTTAGACTAAATTAATATTAAATATGATACATAAATATGTACCTGTAATTTTATAGTCACCACTTTTTTATTCATCTCTGGTTTTAAGTATTGAATGAATTTTATTGAATGATAACATTTAAACTTATAGTGAATTGAATTTTGTGTTGAAACCATCTATGGCTCAAAAATCGAAACAAATTATTGATTTTTTTGGAGAATTGAGTGAATATTTGTATCACCAGATAGTAGTCGAAACATAAAACTCTTTTCGCAAAAATGAAAAGTCTTTGAGTTAGTCCTGTATTGTGTAGGAGTTCAGGTAAACCAATGAGAGGTTAGTCTAAGGCACACTTCTCAACACTTCTCACCTTTTAATGTTCTATAGTATAGACCAAACACTTGTCAGTTGTGAGACCGACATCTAATAATTGCTTACAATTTGATTACAAATCATTGAATCATTGAATCGCTTAATATTTTAAATACAATTGTTTTGAAGATTCACTTCATTTAATCGATTTTTTCCGAGAAATTCAACGAAATTCAAACTCATCTTTCAAAAAGTGAGTTATTTTGGTTAGTCTTAATATCATTAATAGTTAGTCTAATTCTTGATTATATTATGGAAAACATATGAATGTAAAATTAGCAAGTTCAATCCATCTTTTTTGTTAAATTTAGAACTTTCATAATTGAGTTATAAAATAAAACTCAAATCTTATCAATAATTTAAGATAAGTTTCAATTCTTTTTTAAATGTTTTTTTCAGTGTTAATGCCTTTTATTTAATGATTTTATTAACAAAAAGTATTTAATACTATTTTTGGGTTTAAATAATGAATTTAATATTCAAATAATTTTGTTGTTTTAGTTTCTATTTTTAAGCTATATATAAGTGGTTCAATATTAACCTATAATATTAACGGTTTTAGATTCATGATAAACACTGATCTTGATGAAATCTTAAGCAACAATCATAAGAGTTATCATTTAAATTTTAAAATAACAAAATTAAAAAAAAATATTAGTGTCATATGGACTCACATTTTATATTTTCATTACTTTGTATTGAATAATGTATTTAAAATACTATTCAAAAGAATATATAAAATGTAAACTTTATTTAAACTAATTTTGAAATTAAAAAAAAACATAAAATAATTTAAAGTCCAATAAAGAGATCAAATGATTTTTTAAAATATTGTAATTTTTAAAATTTGATTTACGAAAACAATGTATGAATTGAATAAATTTTGAATTTCAATTTCTTATAATGTATTGGTTTGAGTGAACGGTTAGTTAACTCAAAGTTAAGAAATTCTAGATTTCAAATAACAATAGAAAATAACAAACTTTAAATGCGATTCAAATAAATGAATGGTCACAACCAAAACCATGTTATTCATCAAAAATGATTTAAGTATACAATAAATCAAAAATAAATTGAAGAAAAGAGAAGTATAGGTAAAAGTATATATCTGTTGTATATATTGTATAAGTTTTGATCGCACAGAAAGTCCTCAAAGAAAAAGTTCAAAGAAAGAGATCTTTTCAATTAAAAATAGTTTTGTCTTCAATTAACTCGATTTGCTTTTTCTAAAAAATAACAAATAATTATATAATAAGAATTGATTTTGTTGTCCAATCAATATCACAATCACACAATAAGAACAAATATATTCAGTTTTATGAGGAGACCAATCGAGTGATAAACCAGAGATTTTCTTTACCCCTTTCTGTGCATTAGGAGAACGAATGCAACAATTCATGGATGAAATAAATATTTGCCTTTTTTTGAAATTCAGTCAATTTTCGTTCACTCAAAAGAATTTTATAAAAAATGCATTAAATTTTAAAACTTTACAAAAGAATAGAAAATAAAAAACGAAAACAGAATTTTAAACGAAATAATTTTATTAGAAATGAATTGAAATGAGTTTCCATTGATTTTAGTTTTGTTTTATTTTATCTAAATATTAGTTCACTTAATGCAATTCAATTCAAATTGTATTCAAAATTGAGAGGTAAAGGATTAGAATATATTCTTCAAAATCAAATATAAAGACTTAAAAATTTATTTTGTTCTCAAATTAAAGAATTAAATAAAAAAAATGGAAACTATTTATAACTAAGAATGAGAGCAACCAATTTCCAGATTCTTCCGAAAACTTAATTGAATTCTATTCTGAATTGATTGTCATTCATCTATTTGTTCACTTTTAAACTTAAAACATTCGGTTTAGTGTAAACCTAGGGCATTTCAAACCTAGATTACATTTTATGATTAATATAGGTACTATGATTTTCCTTGGCCATTTTGTTAATATTTGGTATTTTAAGTTTAGTTAGTCTAATAGGTATAAACGTAAACGTAAAGCTTTATACTATTTTCATAAGTATTTTTGTAAGAACTCTTTTTTATGAAAATTACCAAATTTTCCTAAAACATATGCAAAACCTGATTAAACTCATCAAAAAGACGAAAGAGTCACTCAAATAGTCATTTATAAACAGAAATTGCCAAAGAATGAGACTCTAAAGGAGTGTGCTAGGAGGTATTTAGGATAAACATCGACATTTAGACAGTGTTCCTCTATAGGTGTTATGTTAAGTTTGTCAAATTCCCCCCTTTGGTCATCTCTTCTAAATAGAAGTATCAGTTTATAACTCAAAATAGATGAAAATATCACTTATTTGAGTCACATTTGTTTTCATCCTTAAATACTATTACCAAGTTTATTTTAAAATTATACTTTTATAATGATTTATATATTAATTTTGTATCTTTCCTATATGTTCTATCAGTCAATTCTTTATTATAATGAAAAGGTACTGACCATTGGATATGATAAATTATTTATCCAGGATATCATTAACGTATATATTGTAAACAATTTTTTGTTAAAACGTTTGCCTTTTTGTCAGAAACAGAAATCTTTTTATATTGGAATCTTTGCCAGGACAAGCACTAATGAAATTACCTTGGTGGTATTTGAGTTTATTATAATTTAGTTAAAAAAATTATTTTTGTTTTGCTTTTATTACACATTTGCAGACAAACACTAATTCTATATTAGAATTTGTAGTATTACTGAATATATTATCAATAAATTATAATAAAGTTATTTAGTCCTCAAAATGTTGTTTTCATTTCATTAAAATAAAATTTCTTGAATTGAAAACCAGAAGTTTATAATTATAGCTTTGAATTGAGTTATAGAGCATTCAAGATTGCAACAAGATCAATTGCTAACAAATTGAATTCTTTCTTAATATAGATAATGTCTTGTCAAGGGATAACCAAATCCATAATTGTATAATAATATATCGAGTGTACGTCAAATATAAGTACGGATCCATTACTACGTTTTTGTTAAAAAATTAAAGTCAAAGTGGAGTTCAATTGGGGGTCAATTCACTTATCATTTTTAGATAATCTTTTGTATTAATTTATTAGAATGTGGTTCCCATAGTGGCTCTCAAAGTGGTTCCCATAGTGACTAATATTGAATAGCGCCCGACTTATGTCTAACTTATAAAACTTTGACTTTAAATTTAAATGCATTCATTAAAAACATTAATTCTAATTTAAGTATTTTATGACATTTAAATAATAATAATAATAATAATAATTTCAAATTAATATCGAAAATATAGAAAAAAAATTCCTATGATTTTAAAGTGAAGCTTTCGATAGGATTTAATTTTATGATATAAACCCGAATAATAAGATTTGAATATAAAAAAAGATAAACAAAAAGTTTAAGAAATAATTTTAAATTAAGAATTGAAAATTAATTAAAATTAAAAGTTTTATATCAATCGGTTAAAATTTGTCCGCAAATCATTGGATCTTTAAAATAATTTTTTTTAATGGAAATTAACAATAAATGAAAAGTGTAATTACCTTTTAATATTAGTCAAATTATATAAAATCTTGAAAAACTTATAATTGCTGGGTACTATATATACAATCCCTGATTTCTTTACATCTGGTTCTGTCTTGAGTAGGGTTAACTACATTTTAAACATAAGTTTTTCTTTAATTCTTTACTGAAAACATAAACATTTTGTCATAAACTAAAAAACAGTTGACATTTGATTGAATAATAATAATAAAAATTACTGAATAAAAAGTAGTTTTTCAACAAAATATTCAATCCTTTTAGGAATTGATTTAAATTACATTCAAATGAAAAAATAAATATTCAGTGAAAAACTTTGAAGAAATATTAATTTTTAAGTATTCAGTCAATTATTAATATATAAACAAAGTCTGAATATTTAAATATATAAAGATTGAAATATTTATCGCAACACAAATCACTGTTCACTCATTTTTAGAATAAAATTTCATTCATATGACTAAAATACTAATACAAAAATTTTAGTTAAAATATTACCAAGTTCAAACTTCGATTCTTGTATTGACTAACTTTCTGGAAAAAAATTTCTTTTAAACTTTGCTCTATAACCTTATCTAGCATAATACTTTGTTCGATAATAACTTTATCAATATTTTCTTTAAATTTTAAACTTTATAAAATACAGTAGACTCTCCCAGTTGTGAACAAATTCTCCATGCATTTGCCCATTCACATCTGGGAGAATGCACTGTATCAAGACCACTTTATTATTCAATTAAAACTTACTTTTTAAAATTATTTATATATAACTTTTATATATAATATTTATATATAACTTATATATAGATGAATTTAGTGTATATATATTTATGAATTATACAATATTTCAATTATTGAAAATCTCTTTATAGAAATTTTTTTTTATTTAATTAAAAATAAAGTAAATTTGTATATATTATTAGGTTTATGCGGAACAGTTAATAGTGTCGGCGTTAAAACTGAATGACTCGACTGAAAAATCCAAGACATCGACAGACAGAATGCTTTTAAGACTAAAACACTTTATAACAATTGTATGGATTATTCTTTTCTTCCATTATTCACAACAATTATCGACTGTAGACCGAAATAGAGCCAAACCATTGATTGATTCGCGACAAACAATTGAATGCCATCGAAGAGAATACACATTTAAGGCAACACAAACTGATGCCAATGGAAGGCAGTGCTGGCAATACATAACTGCTATGTCCTGTTGGGGTCGGTGTGATTCAGGAGAAGTAATGTTTTCCTCAAATTTCAAATTTAATTTACTTTTATTTAAAAAATGGCGAATAATTTTGACTTAAAATTTTTAAAAAAAAAAGTTTAAATGATTTCAATAAAGATTTTAATTTATTTAAACAATAGATCGCCGACTGGAGGTTCCCATATAAGAGATCATTTCACCCGGTATGTAGTCAGGATAAAATGCGAATCCGACGAATTCGACTTAAATACTGCGACGCCGACTCTCCGCCTGAACTAAGAATATATGAATTGGCGGAAGCGTTGACTTGTGTTTGTAAGATTTGCCAAACATCAGTGGCCAGTTGTGAAGGCGTCCCATCAATTGGAACTCGTGCGCCATAACACCATTTAAAGGATGGTATCATTGATTTAGTAATTTTCTGTTCATTACATGAATCATAAACACATCAAAAGTCATTACCAAAAAAGAATTCGTTTTTTGAGTTATCGCTGTTTTTTTTATTCAAAAATCTTCCATTCATTGACTCTTTCATTGAATAAAATCATTGAGTTTTTCGTTTAAAATTGAAAAATAGTTGAAATGAAGACTATCTCAACATTTTTATCATATATAGTGTTGTGTTATTTGATTCAACAAATAATAAATTATTAATATTTATATGAAAAGAAAAAATTAAGTCATTTAAAAATCACTTTTACTTTGATCTATCATTTTCTACTTAAATGACTAATAATAAAGAAAGGCATTAATATTAAGAACTCATCTCTGATTTTGACGTCTCAATACTTTGTGACAAATCTAATGAAAGCAAAAGACGACTGAACTCGATGTATGACATAACAATCCTCTCTTACCTGTTATCGATTGATCCAAATTTAAAGCTCATGAATATATTGTATAATACGATTGCATTTTACGATTATTTCCAGACGTAAATGGATTCCATAAATTCCATAAAATAATAAATCATTTCATTTATTGGATAATTTGATTCTCATTTTTATTTATTATAAAAGAGTCCATCAATTATTAAAATGCATTCAAATATCGGTTTTTCAAATTTAATTATAGATCCTTTCAGTTCTTAAAATATTTTTTGTTTGCTTTTATTTGAGTTGAAATTCTGATCAAAAGAATAGATGTCATCATTTTTTGTTTATTATATTTTAGATTAAATTATAAATAAATTTTGAGTTAAAATTAGATTAACTGCAATAACTCACAATTGAAGGCAATTTTAAAAACAATTCAAATGTTGGGTAATATTTCCGACTCATGTTTTCAAAGCTCTGTCGAAAAATCCGTTTTATTTTAATATAAATATTGATTTTTAAAACTTATGTAAATTTGAATATCAAAAGTAATAATAAGTTAGAGATAACTAATAAAATATTAGCCATTCATTCATTTGTTAATTTATTCGTTTTTATTTATAACTTTTTTTTTATTTTTAATGAATTCATATAATATTACAATTAATTTAATAAAATTTTTATTTAATTTCAGCGTTGAATTAAATTAGACCAAGGGTGCCCAAATGGTCACAGGGGGTGAAATATTTTGTTATACTTACTGAATGAAATGTTTAATTTGGTGTTAGAAAAGAAGCTTAATTCATATAAAACATCACACTTTTCACCAAGATTAAACCCTTTTCAAATAATACTATTTTTTCGTTTTTTTCATTAATTTATCAAAAGAAAAGTTCATTTTCTATATCATTAATATTTTGTTAATAATTTCCTTACTCATTCAAATAGTGTTGTATATGAATAGGTTTAATGAGCTAGCAAACGTCACATTGCATACGCACTAAAAGTGGCTAAAAAGTGACCATTTGGGCAGGCTTGAATTAGACTAACATTTCATAAATAGTAAAACGAATAAACTTTTTTGTAATCCATGCAATTGAGAGATGCGATAATATTTCACTATTTTAACAAAACTGACAAATATTTGGAAAATTTAACAAAACTTGAATTATATTCACAAAAGAAATTCAATAAATGAATAAAATTTAAATTTTAATTCAAATTCATTGCATTTTTCAAATATTAATAAAAAAATAACTCAATTAAAAGCAAATCCTTTATATATAATAAAATATACCTGGCACTTTACTTATTATTTGAGTGGAAAGTTATATTTCTTAATTTTTAATAGTTAAACTATAATTATTAATTAGTATAAATGTGTGATTAACTTATTAATCAAATTAAAACTATATAACTTAAGAATATAAACTTTATAACAAAATTAGGTAAAAGTAAACAAGTTAGGATTTCAAATGTTTAATTGTTAAGTTTAAATCTATAATAAAATTTAAGCCAATGATGCTTATAGTGATGCAGTTTTTTCAGTTGAAACTCATTAAAAGTAACTGAAAAAGTTTTTCTTTCTAAGAATCTTATAATTTGCAAATTAATTAAATACAGTTTGGCATCTATATAACAAGACTCGATATAACAAGAACCTCGGTATAACAAGGTGCACTTAAAGCACCAACCGCTCAGAGGTAATGCAGAATGAACTTTATTTAATAATATTTCGATTTAACATACCAGGTAATCTAGCTGGCAACAGCGATCTTGTTAAATCGAGGCCGAACTGTATAAACGTTTGACTCTCAGTGAGTTATTTTAATATTTTTAGTTGACTTATAATTTTCATTTGTTTTACTTATTGTTCTGTAAAACTAACAAAATTTCAAATAAAAAATGGCGGGAAAAAGAGAATTTAGTTACTGATTGGGAGCCAATGAAAATCTTGAGTCTAAGAATGGGAGAGAAAGCAGTGATTTTTTAAACTAATTTCCGTTTTTAATATTTAATGAATAGAATTAATGCAAATAAACCATACGTTCATTCGTTGCATTTAATAGTCTCTTGAATCACAAGTATTAATAATATAAGAAGAGTTAAGAATTAATTTTGACCTGAGCACAAATGAGAAGACCTAGAAGAACTTCATTTATCTTAATTTTATACATTAAATAACAGAAATATCTTATATTAAATAATTTACAAATTTTATCACATTTTTCAAAAAGTACGAAAACATTTCGCAAATAAAACTATAAATGCATTCATTGAATACATTTGTCATAATATCATAAAATATTTAATGTAATTAAAAATGAATTTTTCAATAAATGAAGTAAAGAATTATTTATAGAAATATGACTTTAGATGAAAAAGAGTCCGCCCACAACTCCATTATAATCAAATGCGTTTCTATGTCCACATAATGTTGTCCAGCAATAAGCAGTAATTTCTAGGATAATGTTTGAAAAAGATTTACATGATTTATATAAAAACTAATGTAATCCATAATATCCGCTTAAATGGTTCAGTTCGTCCCTTAAAGAGTTAATTAAATTAATTAATTAACCATTGATTCTATCTTTTAATGAAGATATTATTAGTGACATAAAAATATATTTGAATGGAATTTTTGTTCAGTTCTGGAGGACTTTAACACTATATTAACATTTAAGTGACAACTTTTTCTAAAAATCAGTAATATTTGAATAAATGGAAATTCAAAACAAAAGATTTAATACTTTAATCTCTTTTCATCTGAAGTGAAGAATTTGTGTATCAATTGTTAATGGCTTTAGAGCTTAAAAATTATGAGCCCTTCAGAAAATCTCACATTTTGTTATTAATTTATATCTTTTTCTTCATTAAAAACATCATTTATTCCTTTTTTTGTATAAAAATGAATAAAAATTTCTAAAAAATGGTTCTTTTATTTCGGTATTTAGATATTAATGTCTTATTTTAATTATTTATAGAATTAATCAAAAACAAAGAATTAATAACCATACTTATCATGGTCATATTTATCATTTATCATTACTATACTTATCTGTAATCACTTCTATCCTCAGAAGATTTAAGTATAACATTGAAAATATGCATAATTTTTTAACAGTTTAACCCTTAAAACACACTTTCCTGTATAGCACTTTACTTCAAACATTAAAGAGTGAATGGTATACATTGTATGCTATACAACAAATATTTCAAACTTAAATTAATTTGTGTTAATTTAAAGCAATTCTTTATTTAAATAATTCAGTTAATACGAGGCATAAATAAAAAGTGAAGTCATATAGTATTTGATTGAGTTATAAAAATTCGGTTAATCACTTCACTTATCTATAATTAGAGGAAACTTATCTGAAATCTAATGAAAGTCGAGCGATATTTTCACTTTTGTAATGAATTTCACTCATACATAGTGTTAAGCCATAAGTAGAATAATATTTTCATCAATTAACTAAAACGTGATTTGAATGATAACTTCATTTTTTCCAATGAAGTCCAGAGGGCTTTATTTTCAGGGGAATAATTTTATAGGAAATAAGTCTTGTTCAATTTTGCTTCTCATTCAAACTATTGTTAATAACTCAACTAAATTAAATCCATTTTAGAATTAATTTAAATTATTGAAAGTTATATTTACTCAATCAATAGAAAGGTTGACTCAATTTGGATCAAAACTATGGCTTTAATACATCCCATAATAATATAATCAATGAAATTCATTTGAATTTTTATAAAAAACAATTTATTCCATTTTCTTTTAGCCAAAAAATGAGAGAATCCAAACCACATAAAATTAGTTTGTGTTGTGAACTACTAATGAAGTTATTAAACATATCTCTCGCCTACGCCTGCATTTGAATTCACGTCAAATTATTGAATTGATTTCATATCATTTATATCTCCAAAACGAATCTGAATTACAATAATTATTGAAAATCTTTTTTTGGGATTAAATGGTTTAGTGATTAAAGTATTAATTATAACAAAATTTCAATTTTTATTCATATATTTTTCATTAAACTTTATTTTGTTATTTAAGAGAAGATTATTTCTTTTGAAGGTATGCTTTCATTTCCAAATGATTGATCTAATTTTCAATCAAAATAGATTCAATACTTGGTTTAAATTGTTTCTAGGTTTTAAATGAGATCAAGATCATTAATTTATACTTATTCGGAATGTTCTAAAGTTTTTCTAAGTTATGACATTAATTGATATCATTTTAGTTATCATCCTATTAGTACAGTATAGAAACGCTATTTATTTATTCATTTCAATTTATCAATTCATACTATCATTTATCCATGATAGAATTACTTTGAATTTTTACAAAAATTTAGATATGATCAAAATTTTATTAATTATAATTAAATTTCGAGACTTATTATTATTGACTAAATTTAACAATAAATTGAAATATCCGTTAAAATTCCGGATTTCATTGTTATTTTGAGCGCCAGATTTAATAGTAGATGAGCTTGATTATTGATATTACACATTCTATATTCTTAATGATCTTAATAAATAAATAAATTGAATTGTATTATAATTCAATAATAATACAATTCAATTTATTTATTCGATAATTTGATATAATACCTTGATCATGTTAAAAAGTGAAAAATGTGATGTTAGGAAAACTCATTTATTTTATCAGAAAAGAAATAAATAGTAAATAATTAAAAACTGTTTTCTTAAAGAAAATAAAAATGTCTTCATATTTGTGTCGACAAACAATTTAGTTGTAAAAAATGATCAAAACATAAGAGTAATTAATGCAGAATTTATTTGTGACATAACTCTCATAAGTTTAACTGAAATAAATTGTCTTTAATTCGAGTTCTTTTTATTGAGACATTTCCTTGAAATAAATGGACTCAATTACAACATGAAGTAATACGTAATTGAATTAATTTAACTTTAGGTTAACTCCAGGGATGGCTAAAGAGCCTAGCTCTAGGGGGGTATTTTGGCAAAATACCCCACCCCCTAGACCAAAAAAGTCCCAACATATTTAGTATCTGTCCATAGACGCTAATGTTAAGGGTCCCAAACTCGTAGGGTTTTTTTTTCAAATTTTGGCCTAGTAGGGGGTATTCCGGAATACCCCCCTTTTAGCCATCCCTGGTTAACTCTTTTCTCGTCTCAAACTTTACAAAAATGGATACAATTTTATTTAATATAATATTTAACTCAATTCTAAAAAATAATTTTTGTCACCAGTCAAGTTTTGTCTAGTCTTGTCTAATCCTGTCTAGTGTTCGAAAAATTTATTGTATTTTAAAAATAATTAAAAGTTTCTCTAAATTTGTTTTCAATAGGATTCCAATATTAAAATTAAATACAAATAATGGAAAACCATTGAAATTTAGAAATAATAATTCTTATTAACAAATTTACTATTAAAAAATGTAAATATTGTATAATACTATAAGCAGGGATAGCGAAAGGATCGAGTCCTTTAGCAAAATACCCCCCTAGACCAGAGATGGCCACGGACCAAAATCACAGGGTAGGGGGTATACCAAAAATTCTTCTCCCATTTAAGAGGGGGGTAAGCTTTTTATTGCATTTTTGAGCTACAATTTTTTCGTGGCTAGAGGGGAGGGGTAAAAAAATCAATTAAAACTGTAAATTTGACATTTTTATGCGTTTCTATTAGTCTTTTTACTATTTTACTTATATTTTACAGCTTTTTATTTGATTTATTCGTTAAAAATTTCGTTTTTTTGTAATGTTTACTCGATTTTTCTCTTCTCTCCTAGAGGGGGGGGGGGTATCCGACTTTTCGCGACAGGGGGGATATTCGGGCTACAATTTGGCGAAAAAATCCCAACAGATCTAGTGTCGGTCCGTAGACGCTAATGTTAAGAGTCCCAAAATCGTAGGGGTGGGGTATTTTGAAAATTTGGCCTCGTAGAGGTATTCCGGAATACCCCCCCCCCTATTCGCCATCCCTGCTATAAGGATAATATAAAGGCATTATTTTATTATTTTTATGAATTGAATTATTTTTTTTGCTAATTTCAATCATTAATTGATAGCTATAAGATAATTATGGGATAATTATGGAATAGTTATGATCCTTTTGGCTATAAAATTCCTTCTGAGAATTCTTCGAATACTTTTGTCATAAGATTTGCTGATATGAAATGTAACGATAAAAATATCATTTTCTAAACAAATATTAAATTTTATTTGAATTGTTTAAACAAAATACTAAAAAACGATGAGATTTGTTAAAATTAGGTCACATTAAGCATATAATACAATAACAACAAATTAATGAAAACAAAATGTTTAGTTTTTTTTACAGTGAAAACACGAACAACTTTTCGCTGATTTAAAGATGAGATCTCGCGGTCCTTCCAAACACATTACACGAACTTTGACCTTAAAATTAATAACAAATGATTTGATTAAAATTTTAAATTTAATTTGCTTACTTATTTCAACAAAATATATTCATAATTAATGTTTTTGTCTATAAGTGTTAAATATTTGGCGGTATTTAAATGAAAAGGCAGTCATTTATTTCATTAATCTTAATCTAAATCTATTTTATACACAAATTTTATTAAGTATTAGAAAAACTGAATATCTTTTCAAAGAAATCTTTGTCTCATTAGTAAAACATGAAATGAAAAACTTTTTATATATTCAAAAGAATAATCTTTTGGTATATTTTTAGCTCAAATATAAATCAATTAAATTACTTTTAGTCATTTTTAGAGCCAAAAACTACATAATATACATTTAGATGAATGACTATAAATGACTTTTTTTCAAATAATTCATCGATTTAAGTGTAATATTAAACAAATAATATCTTATATTCAAATTTTCAAAGTTATTGACAAAAATAATAGAATCGATTTTAGATTTACTTAACTCTTAATTATATTGACTGAGTTATAAATATATGAATTAAGTCAATGTTTACAGTTTAAAATATTAAAATATATTAATAATACCATAATATAAAACCCTGACAATTTTTGAATGGCTCAATAGTTTTTAAAGCGATTTTCACTAAAATGATCTAAGATATTTGGATTTTATAAAAATTTAACACGAAGAAATTTATATCAAGGTAGTTATTTTTAATGAAATTATGTAAAAAACTTATGGAGGAACAAAATATAGATATAGATACAATCCATCCTCGAAATAGGAGACACGGTTAGAAGCAAAACTCAATACAAGAGCGAGTTATTTGCTCTTAATGCTAAAGAGTTCAGATCTAAGCATATCCTTGATATAAGTGATGCCATATCAATGCACCGCAATACAATCAATACGCCCTTATAAGCAAACTCATTAAAGACTTTTTTTTAAATAAGGTAACAAAAAATTCTAAAATGTCTCTACAAAATCTTAAACGTTTTTTTCTTGAATTAAAATGTAAAATAATATTATTAATTGATAATAATTCACTGAATTACTGAATATTTGAATAAAAATAATATATACAATGTGACCTCTTTATAACGAACGGGTCGGGACCAATTTTTTATTCGTTATAACGAGGATTCGTTATAACAAGTATAGC
>JAQFZM010001308.1:0-19347 GCA_034695785.1 Galumna obvia | reverse complement strand
ATGAGTTTTTTATTTTTATTTTCTTAACTTAATTTGACTAAAATTATAGTTTCAGTAATTTTTAAATTATTTCATAATAAAAGAATAATAAATAAATAATTTCATAATATTTGAAAATATTTTAATGACATTTTGAATAAATGTTTATTAAAAATATTGTTAAAAACCATTTTGACATTTAATTTGCTTTAAAAATATAAATCTTGGAAAGTTTTAATATTATTTAAATTAGGCAAAGTTTGAATACATAATCAAAATAAATTAAGATTATCTTGGATTAATTTCTAATCATGTATCAGTTATATTGCCTGATAAATATTAAATCTGAGCTCATCATTAATATTTTTCACTACATTTACATAGTAAGTGTTGTATATGTAATCGGTTTCCACCCACCCGCCCAATTATTCTCAAAGCCAGCCCTTCTAAATCTCCTCTGAAGATCTTTTTGACAATATTCACAAATTGTGGTATAGGTTCTAGCATATAACTAAGAATAAATCTATTTTCCATGTTTAATTTAAGAGTTAGAATTTCTTTCGATATCTTTTTGTCAAACTTATTATTAACTATTTCCATATGTTTTGATTCACCTAATTTTAATTAAGTATTATTAATAATATTATAAAATAGATTATTTATTACTCATTTTATATTTATTGGTATTTTCCTATTCATTATTAATATTATTTTGGACACATTTGCCAAATTCCAAGAAAGTTTTATTTCCTTTAAATTCTCTTCTAAACTATTTTAATAAATATTATTTATTAATTAAAATATATTAATTTTAATGAAAGTTTATAAAGTTTATTTCAAAAGTTAATTTTTTCTCTTTCGAGACCTCAACGATTATATCGAATGGTTTCGATTGGGAAAGAGAATAGAAATTTCGAGACGAGATCTCGACTTGTCGTACCTTTATTATTGGGTGTGAGAATAAGTTTTTTCGTTTTTGCTATACCTAACTTTGCACCGTTTTGTAGCCTATTATAAACTTACTTCTAAATAATGTAAGTGATAATTTGAAAATAGTAATTAATAATGTTTATGTTATATAAATTTATAATTTATTTTTAAATTTTTTCATTAAACGATTAAAGTAATGGGTCTAAAATCGAAAATATTTTGACTTGTTTGATTTAAATTTGTAACAAGTTAACGCATTAAAAATATATTTTGATAATTGTTCTAGATTTGGTATTTCATCTACTGCTAAAAATTATTTTCCAAAATTTGAAACAAAAAACTACAAGCTAAGAAATAACACTAAAAACATACCCAAAATTTTGTAGCTTTTTCAACTTTTTGAAATAAATTTTTTAAAATTATCAATTTTATATTTGTTATCAAATGTCTAGAGAAAAGGGCCAAATTATCCTATCAATATGGGAGTATTTATTTAATGTTTGAACTCAAACTGTAGTTAAATATAGAGATTTTATAAAATGGATGGTCATTTAATTTTTAATAAATTCTCAGATACCAATTCATTCAATTCAAATGAAAAAACCTTTTCTCACACCAAATAAACAGTCGAATCTTTTATTGGGGGCACTCGTTTTATTACTCTTGCTCTTCCAATTCTCATTCAAATTGAATTATTTTTTAAACTCTATTATGGCTTTGTCTGAAATTCATGACAATAAAATATTTTTAATCTAGATAGTTTATTTTTTTAATTATTCAATATTTTATAAAATGTCTTATATTTAAAATATTGTTATAGATATTAATTTATTTTTATGTTTTTTATAATTTAAATCAAAATTGATTGGAAACTTGTTTTTGTTTTGTTTTTCAATATTCTCATTAAATTAGAAAAAATAATCTTGCAAATTTTAAAATTTTGAAAATTTGACTTGATCGTGTACAAATCCCACTTAGTTAATTTTAACTAAACTTTGTAATTTAATGCATAATTAAATACTGTATCATTGTACAAAGTTTGAATTTAATTACTCAAGTGAAACCAAAATTATTGAAAAAATATAAATTCCCATATAAAATTAACTTTCAAAATATTTTCTTAAATTTCAATTATTGATAAAATTTATTTATATTGAAATTTACATCTTGCTTAATTTCTTTTGAATAAATTGAGATATTTTATTAAAACTTGGTATAATAATGCGGTATTAAATTATGGATTTAAATAACAAGTTTCACTAAAATTAACTTAGTAGAATTTGTACACGATCATTTCGAATTTTCAAAATTTTGAAATTTACAAGCTTATTTTTTCTAATTTAATGAGAATATTGAAAAACAAAAACACGTTTCTAATCAATTTTGATCTGAATTATAAAAAAAATAAAAATAAATTAATATTTATAACAATATTTTAAATATAAGACAATTTAGAAAATATTGAATAATTAAAAAAATTAACTAGCTAGATTAAAAATTTTTATTGTCGTAAATTTCAGACAAAACCATAATAGGGTATAAAAATATTTTTAATTTGAATAAGAATTGGAGGAGCAAGAGCAATAAAACGAGTGCTTCCAATAAAAGATTCAAGTGTATATTCCAACGATTTTTCCAAAGTTTTTTCTAAAACTAACTTTCCCAAAGATTTTTCTAACTTTAAGCTCTATTCCAACTGTTTTACTAAACCTAAGCTCTATTCCAACGGTTTTTTTCTTAAACTTTAATATAACGGGTTTCAAATTCAACGGTATTCTATTAACTCATACTTAACCTAATAATTGAAGTCACGCCCTCCTCATCCATTGTTAACTGAGGAGGCACTTGAAAACATCAATAAATTTAATTATTCAGAAAAAAATTTAAAGTATTGCAACACAGAACTCATCGCATTTGCATTTAAGTTTTCAAAGTATGCACATAAATCTTTATTACTTTAATTTTATTTGCTCTCATTTTATTTCATTTATTTTTAATTCTCATTTCAATGACTTAAAAAACAATCCAATTCTTCACTTTTGTTTTAAGGGAAGCTTACATCCTCAAAATTTAAATCAATAAACTTCAGAAATCAAAATAATTGCGATATACATCAATATCCGATCTTTCAAAGACAACAAACTTACAAACAATTGCTTCTGTATTCAAAAATCAGAAATTGAAGACCTTTTGCCAAATTTTGTAAACAAAAAGCCTAAGTTCACTGAAAGATAGAGACCAATCAATGTCACAGACTTTGGCTCATCTCATTATCAGAAGCTTAACAATGATATGCATTTTAAATTGATCAGCAATGAAAAAATTTATTTGATTTTGTCCTCTAAACACGAAATCCTAAATTCGTGCAAAGGATTATTTCATTTTTTTATTTTTCATTTATTTCTATTTATTATGCAATTTATTTTCTGTTGATTTAAAAAATAAAAAACTTTAAAATCAATTATTGTTTATTTTATGAAGTCATATTTGGTTAAAAAATAAATTATAAATGATTTTATTATATTTATAATGTGATCAAGCAAATAATAGATCAATTTGTTTCCAAAATATTACTTTGTGAAATATTATTGCAAGATGATATTACTGAATTAAATGAAATAAATTGAGAAATATTAGACTCACGGAAGTTAGTCTTTTGAATTGTTCTTTTTTATCATTTATCTATTTTAAGAACTATTTTGAAAACAATTAACCTGACGAATTAAGCCAATGATCCCCAATAATGTAATCTAATATCTTTGCCTTTTAAAATGATTTTTTTTATAAATTATTCATTAATTTGTTAAATAAATTTTTAATAAAGTTTAAATAATAAAGGTCTTAATAAGTTTCGCATTGAATCATATATTTAACTTTCATTATGGTATCTAAAACTAATTTTGGTTAAATAAAAGTAATTTATATGATTTTCCCCTCATATCTTTTTGTTATATCGAGTTTCTGGTTATATCAAATCTAGTTATATTGAATGTTTAACATTATGGGCACGATAGGGCAAAATAGTGCAAGAACAGTACCTGGTTATATTGAAATTATGGTTATATGAGGACCTGATATATCGAATGTATATTGTATGTCAGTCTATATAATTATTATATTAAAAATAGTAAAGATTTAGTGAAGAATAGAGATAATTAAGTGGAGCAACGTATGAACTAATATTTAAGACTAATCTTCACGCACTCGGATTTACCACTTATTTTATTAGTGGAAGTCTTGTGAGCCAATGATTCGACACAGATGCTATGTAATTTATTAATTGATTGATAGCAACGATGCTATTAAATTAAAATTAATTTACAAATAAATTTATCCAATATTTTAGAAGAAATGCTAACTATTATATGATATAAAATAAATAATTTTAAATTATTATATCATATTTAAAACCAAAACAAAAATAAACGTCTATTCTGCCCTTCTCAAACATAATATTTTTCCTATTTTGATATAATTTTATGATAAATTAAATTATAATTACAGTCTATTTATCATTATTTATTAATTTTAAAAATTCAAAAATATATTCAATTATTTATCAAGGATTTTTATAAATTAATTCTATAAATTATGAGACACGATATCAATTATGTGATGTCTCACTCTTTATGGGTGGGGTCGAAGAATTCAACAAAGTGTTAATTATTCTTGGTATAAAGTTTGCTATTGTTGCATGTTATACTAATAGATTATATGTTAAAAAATGCATAAGAATTTGGGTTCAATTATTGGAGGAAATCCTATATTCAAATTCATTGTTTCTAAGAGATATCAATAAAGTTGACATTATGAACAAGTTGAGATTTTTAAATAAGCTTCTTATACCGTTATGTAATTTCATATTTTGGCTAAGTGGTAAGTTCATTTTACTAAATAATTTAAATTAATTAATTATGTTTACAGTGATTGCAGTAAATATAATTTATTTCATCGTTATTTATGAATTTGATACAATAATTCAATTTTTGTATTCATTCATAATTATATTATTCTTATATCAATGCTGTTATTTCCTTTTATTTGACTGTATATTTTTTTCTTACGCAAATATATTATGGGTTTATTATAGAAATTTAAAGATGAGCAAGATCACCTCTTATATCATAAATACTAAACATTAAAGCAATTTCCACAAATTTCACAATTCTTTTAAAAGATTCAACCAAGGGCTCAATGGATTTATTGGAAAGAGTTGTTGTTTCAATAAATTTGCTGAAAATATCAATTTATCATTAATTGTGATAACATTTCCTTTACTTTTTAAAGCTTTCCATTAGATTCTTTTTGAGGAATTACCTGTTCTCTTCAAAATGATTTATATTATAGCAAATATTGGAATTATTGTCATATTATCGGCCATTCAATTGAGTTTCGCTTCACTTTCGAAGAAAATCCATAAAAGGTGTGTACACCTTTCGAGAATTCAGTGGAGAGTCAGTGGAAACTATTTATATCTGAGATCTAAATTTAAATTTATTGTAACCTTTGAACGATTGTCTCATAAAAATAAAATTGGAATTAATATGATATTTATGGTTAAGATTAATCCATTATTTCACCTAGTTATTATATTTTCTAACATAATTTTAAATTATTTTTTTCTAGATGGTAGCTAAATACATTCGAAACTTTCTTTTAATACAAAAACTTGGTGAAAGGTTACACCATAATTGAGAAATTTTGAGCCTTATATTTCAAATAAATTATATCAAGATAAATTAAATTTTTTAGAGTAAACCAAATATTGATATTTTATTAAAAATTGTATCTACAATTTTAAGGACATTTTACATCCAAACCTCTAAAGAGTGAAAAGCTTTTACCATTATATTGGCTCACTCATTGGAAGTTTTACCTCATCAGAGGTTTTTATATTAAATTTTTACTAAAAATATTATTACAAGATTTATTGTTAAATGTCTACATTTATTTCAAATTTCAGTCCATTATATGAAGATAGAAATCTTGTATTTCAATATGAAATATTTTTGTTGTTAAATCGAATCAAAGTTTTTAATTAACTTCTTTTCCTTAATAATTGTGAGAAAATATTTTATATCTTATGTTCATTGATAAGGAAGGAAATTAAATAACACTTAAGTCTATATTTCATGATATAATTTCACAAATTAACAAAAATTTTCAATAAATTTTTTTATAGTATTTGAAAAACCGAAAAATATTTTAATTTGATGTTCTGCTTATATTATTGGGGTCTAAGATTTTGTGTTAACTTCTGAGTTGAGAGGTTTTCACTCATTAGAGGTTCAGGTATAATGTATTTTAATCAATTGGGACTCAGACCCAAAATTATGTACATAAATGAGAAGTTTTCACTCTTGGGAGGGTTCACTCTTTAGAGGTTTTACTGTATTTGGAATTCCATATAAAAAAATATCCGTTATATAAGGCAAGATCAAATGTTAGTGTCATAATTAGTAATGGAATTATTTTCTCGCAATTTACTAAAAACAGTTTAAATGAAAAAAGGGTTCTTTTAAGAAGTGACAACAAATCTTTTGTTTTATTTATTCCGAGGTGTTTGGCCGGAAACATATACAATTTGAAAGGGTCTGAGAAATGTTGGTTCAATTTTATAAAGGTAATTTGAAAAACAAATAAATTGAAATCTAAGGTTAATTATTGTAAATATAATTCATATAAGATTGCCATGAATACTTATTCCAAAAAATCGAAGAATATCTTCGATATATAAGAAGATTATTCTTTCAGTGAATATAAGAATAATAATATTTTTTATAAATTGTATTATAAGTACTGAACGATAACAATAAGATATAAAATATATTTTCTGCACTTCTTCGACTTATTATCTAGCTTCATTTACACATTCCCATTTATAAATCTACTTGCTCATATAAGTAAATAGAGGAAGTCATGCCCATAAAGGTACATTGTATTAATAAGGAAATTCTTATTTTTATATTTGAGCATGTTCATATTTGGAAATGAAGGCTATAAACGGAGAATATTTTCAATAATTTATTAAAAAATATTAATCATTCAAATACTTTGGAAATGAACAAGCAAGTAATAATGCAAATCTTAATTATATTTATGTTAAAGGTAATATTTTGTGAAAAAATTTTGCAAGATGATTTTACAAAATTCAATGAAACAAATTGGGAAATACTAGAATCAAACACCTTTTGTAGAAGTAAGTCTTTTGAATTGTTCTTATTTATTTTTATTAATTTAATGTTTATATAAAGAATTATTTCGAACACAATTAAGCTGCTCATTGAACACCAAGAACAATTTGCGAGAAACATCAGGAACATTGGCATTTACTGCAATACAGGAAGATTTCCTTAATCATAGTTTCACAACGGCTACAATAGTTTCCAAATAATGTTCCCCTTGGGAAAATTTTTAAGAATAAAAATGAGAGCTATTCTACCAAGTAGTGATATTTTAAAAAGCCAGATCATTTTAATCCCCAAATTTGATTACAAAAATATTTTAGAAGACCCTAATAAATATTTGAATATGTACTATATTTTGATCTTGGAAAATCAAAAGAATATCATTAGAACCGGATTCTATATTGATTCTCGAAATCACACCAAGCAAAATATTAGAAATGATATAAAACTTGATAATTTTCAAGAATTATTGGTTGAAATTAAACCGGGAGAGGCTATATGGATTTTAAATAACAAGACCATTTCGAAGGATATAAATTATTTTGAAAGATTTTCAGAAATGAATTTAAGACTAATGATAAACGTACAAGTATTTAACCCATTTTATAATGTACATGATAACATAACATTTAATTATGCAAAACAATGGGATAATTGTACAAGTTCATTTATATTGGATTATATTATAATATCAGATAACCAAAATGTCACATTTCACCAAGATCATAATGAGGAACAGAACATTTGTATAAATTCTCAAACAGAACAAACCACAACAATAAGCACAAATAATTATTCAATTTTAAATATCAAGAACAACAAACAAGAGCAAAATCAATTTGAATATAGTAACCCATTTATTGTTATTATCAGTATTTTTATATTATTTTTGATAATAATTTCATCTATCTCAATTTTTAAAAATATCAAACAAAGCAGAGATTTGAATAAAATTCAAGAGAGAAATACAGTTGGCTTTGAATTAAGAGAAAATTGTGAGCGAATCGCTGTTAATTCAATTTATTCAATGGGAGAAAGAAGTGATATTGAGTTTTATGATAATCCTGATTATGATGCAATTCAATGTGATCTTGTTGTTCTTGATGATTAGTATATTTTAACATGCTCGTTTATTAAAAGAATAAAATTATTCATTTAATTTTATTGGAAAACAATTTAGGAAATTAAAAATTTAGACTTATTAGAATATAAATTAATTAATAAATTAATTATATCAAATTATTTGTATTATTTTATTAATTCAAAACCTGTAACTCAAACTTTAAAATAAGTTTATTTTTGTCAACTGTTATAATTATATATTTAGAATCTAAAAAACAACGATATTTTCAATTTTTCCTAAATAAAATCTTTACATCAAAAAAATTTATATGAGTTATAATAATTATTTAAATAATTAATTAAAATTGATTTATCATTAAAATATATCTGATAATAAAATAACTTTAATAATTAAAAACTGCAAATTAAACCCTGAAATTAACTTAATTTGTTAAACTTTTATAATTGCCTACTATTTGGACTGCTAGAAATGATTTAATATTTTTTAACTATTACAAAAATTTATTAAATTAATTATAAAACAATAAATTTTTTATAAATCATTTGTTTAAAAAGATTATTTGTATTTTATAAATTTCTTAACGATATTTCTTCAATATATTCCAAAATATGTCCACTAAATAGGAAATCGATAAAGTTGAATCTTCACAATCAAAAAATTACAGAGATCATGATATTCATCTTGATACATAGAACCAAAATATGAAAAAATTCTTGTGAATGGCCATTCCTTCACCCGAATATCGGGTCTTAAAGTTTGTTTGTATTCAAAGCATTTGTGAATAAGATAATAATGAATTGTAGTAAATTTTAAACTATGAATAAAATGAATAAGTTTGCCATATAAATGCAAGCTTATATTTTCACAGTGTTATTCATACATTATTGAAAATTTTATTAACATTACTCATTTTTTCCAATTCATTCATAATTTATTCACAAATACTTTGTATACAAACAAACTTTAAGACACGATATTCGGGTGAAGGAGTGGTCATTCGCAAAAATTATTTTTATAATTTTGTTCTATGTATCAAGATAAATATCATTATCTCTGTAATTTTTTGATTGTGAAGATTCTACTTTATCGACTTCATATTAAGTGCAAATTCTCATAGTAATATACCATGAAATTATAAGTCATCCATAGAGAATTATGGGTGACTTATATGTTCAGGGTACTATACCATGAGAATTTGTCCGTAATGAGTATTAGTTTTCAAGCAACATTTGACAATCATCATAACCTTTTTCATAACCTTCGGCCTATCTTTAATTATATTTATTATTAAATTAAAAAAAATTTAACAAATTATTTGTCAAAAACTTTATCCTTAAAAATGGGAAATAATTTGATAACTTATTAAAATATTTTTTATAAATTCATTATATCTAAACTCATAATTTAAAGTTTTATGCTTTTATAAACTATAATAGTCTTAAACCATTGATTCTTATTGAGCAAAAGTTGGTGTGAGGTAATTAATGGATGAACTGAACAAGATCAAGTCTCTGATAATTATCTACATTTATAACCAAGATAATTGAGTAAAAATAAGTTTTATATAATGATTTTGTTTAATATAATTTATCAAATGAAAAGTTAAGATTAAATAATAGAGAATTTTGTCAATAAAAAGCTTTCCATACTTATTAAAATTAGATCAACAAGTTTAATGTACTTGCTTACGTGATATATGACAAACTTTAATTTGTGAAACTCTAAAATTCATCATGGGCAAATTCTCATCGTATAGTACAATAAACTTATAAGTCACTCATATAATCTATATTATGAGATTTTGCTCATAGTGATCTAAAAGTGAAAGAATGAACTGAAATTAACCTGTCCAAAATTTTTAGTTAAATGGTTTTAGGTTTAGTCACCCATATATTCTCTATGGGTGTCATAGGTTATACATATCAAATATATATTTGGAAAGTTTTAAACTAAACTCATTAATATATAAAAAATCTAGAATTTTTTGAGACTATACATAAATGATTTAAAGCCTTTAATATTTCACCAAGTTTAGATAGTTGTTTGAAGACAACAATTTTGATATTTGTTTTTATCTTGTTTTAAACAAGAAAATGTGTTCTTTAATAAAGTGCTTATTTGCTTGTTTTTTGCCGCCGATCGCTTTCCAAATAAAGAAGGGCTGTAGTGGTGTTCTATATCTAAATATTTTGTTGACTATTTTTGAATGGTTTCCCGGATGTATTCACGCGTTTTTTGTCATTTGTGAAGAGGAATCAAATGTGGCCTCAAATGTAGTCAACGTAAATGTCAGCCAAACACCACCGGTTCAAACACAGCCTCCTCCTGTGTCATTTAATCCAGGACACATACCAATACCTCAAATGCCGATTGGCTACAGCTATGGTCAGACATATCCAGAAGCCATTCATGTTCCGTTACAGTCCCGTGCTCAGATGCCACAAATGGGAAGCGCATCGGTTCCGCCCAATTATTCCGAAGTTATGTCCGATAAACAACTAACTGTATAAAGAGAACTACTTATTTATGTTTAAGATTATATGATAATTATATACTGATGATTATATACTAATTGTTAGTTAATATATTTTTAAAACTATAAATATTTTGTATAAAATTATATTAAAAACTTTATTGAATACAATATAAGAAGTGTTATTAATGTAAATCAAATTTATAAACTTTTGTAAAAGGAATTGTTTTAAATGATACCATAAATAGATATTTTATAAAATTTTCACCCATTTTTATTAAAAAATTAAATATATTTGAAACTAAATTATTTTAATTGATAGTTACCGTGATCTGTGTAATTGTTTATATTGAGATATTATGACTTCTTTGTATCATAAAAATTATATGACATTCATTCAGTATAAATTTAGGATAGGACTATTTGAAATTTGCGCTTGAAAATACAAGCTAGTAAAAAGTATATCCAGAAATAAGGTTGAAAAAATTTGAACCTATTAAAGTTTATTCGATTAATTTGCTAACCCTTTTAGAAACTTTATTGATAGTCATTGGTCACAACATTTGTTATATAATAGAGTTTTGACCAGGATATAACGTATTAAAGTGTAACTCATTTAAGGCGTATATAATTAGTAAAGGGTCCATTTTTAAAATGAATTTGGTAAAATTATTTGAGAATTGAAAAAAAGGTATTATAATAAGTACAATTTGTCTGATTGCAAATATAAATTACAGTCACCGATCAGTTTTATGAAGTATTGGTTTTACGAACCAACCGATTTTATGAAGTAATTCTTAAAACCAAAATCCCTCCTAATAGACACTAATGTTGAATGTAGTTCAGTTTTATGAAGTACCTGTTTTATGAACCAATCACTTTTATGAACCAAATATTCAAACCAAAATAATACAAACCATAGAAAAAAGGATAAGTTTTATGGACCTAAAAACTGTAATGATAAGATTGGATAAATTGATAGTTTTTTCGGAAAAATGTCTTCAAATAAACGACACATATTAACAATTAGTTATAAATTAAAAATGTATAAAAAGATAAACTTTTAAATGCATATAAAATTAAAAGTATTTCTATTACAAATCGTTTAATGATAATTTTAATGAAATGCACAAAAGTTTAAACAAAAATACATTTATTTCATTAAAACATCAAAATTGACTGTTTTTTCAATTAATTGATGTAATACTTTATAAAAAATGAATAATAAATAAAATCCAAAAACTACCTATTTTATGAACCAATCGGTTTTATGAACAAAATCTTATTTCCCAATCACTTCATAAAACTGATCGGTGACTGTAATTTAAAATTGGAAAATATTAAAGTAATGTGTATATACTTCTCTTGATAAATATATTTATTTCTTATATTATAAAAGGATTTGTGGCTTATATTACAAACTTTTGTGATTTTCTTATAAATTCTTGAAAGATTTATCAATCAATTGTCAATTGATTGGTGGTCTTTATTGATTATTTGAGAGTACCTCTTTCTTATCATCATTTAGGCTGCGTTTGTGTTACCGTTTTTCACTAATGACATAATAAATGCGTCACAAACACGAAGATTATTAATACATTTGACTTGAAGTCGAGGGTCAATTACACAATCTTTTCTGCGAACATTACCCATACGACAGATGCCCACTATATGTTAAGTACTGGATGTCATTTGATCCAATAAACAATTAATATAAGAATCACATTCATAGACAGCCGGGTATCCGTCGGTGAGGGATTATAAAAGTGACGAATGGCGAGCGCTCATAAAATTAGAACATGAATATCACCACCTTGTATTTCTTGATAGCCATTCTCATCTGTCAATAATCTTGGAACCCTTTGCATTGTTTTTTATTAAATAGAATTTTAGTGACAAACGCACCAACAATTATGTAAAGTTTTTGGGGAACAGATTCAGAAATATGCGTTTGCACTACTTGAACGCACACCTCTTGTGTCAATTTTTGCCTGGGTTTTAGCTGTTCCAGACTGAGCCATTCTGTTTATATCGGTAGTTTCAAATCATTTGGTAATTTCATTCAATACTTTTTGATGATTATAACTTTAATATTTCTTTACACTTTAACAAGTAGAAAATAATTATAACCTCAACGGTTCCATTAGTTCCGTGCAATCCATTAGCCGTATAATTATGGTGGGTATTATTCGCATATTTCATGAAATACTGTAAAATATTTTCATAACTCCAACCATTGGCACCGAATTCTGTCTGCCATCGATCATAGTTTCCTCTATTCTCTCTCTTAAATGCCATTTCATTAATAGAAAAACTACCACCTTATACCTTACCTTTAATCTCACTAATACGACCAAGGGTTTCTTATAAATCATATTATGCTATGATAACTAATTTACTTAATCATTATTAATTTTCAATGTTTAGTAGATAATTTTTTCAATTATTTCAATAATCAATTTAATTAAATAAACCACTACTAATTAATTTTTTGAATATATATTGAAATGAATTAAATATTAATAAAATATAAATCTAATACAAAATAATATTCATTTAAAAATTTCTACTCATATTTATGACATTTATGATCAATAAATTCATTCAATTTTTGATCTTTTTATAAACTATAAAAAGTGTTAGTATTGCAAATATCATGAGTCAATTAATTAGATAAATTAAAGGCCTTATGAGCCATTAGCATAGCTATGGCAAATATACATATGATATGTATAGTGTACTTATATCACCCATAGAAAATATATGAGTGACTTTGGATTAAAAGGATTGAACTCATTTAATATCATTAATTTTTGAAACAAAATCATTAAATAACACTTTTTGATCTTTTCAAATTTTAGTCGCCGGAACATTATTTGAACCAAAATTTAATAAATATACGAAGTATTGTCTGACCAATGGATCGGAATAAGAGATCAAAGCAGTAAATTGCCTAAACTATTTGCAACCAAATTGTTTAAAATATCACTAATTTTGTGATTAATCATCATATGTCGAACCACTGATAGTAAAGATGATAAACCTGAGATAAATTTGAGTAAAAAAAGTCGACAAACTTTGTTTTTGAGTCATTTGCTTCCTTCGTTTAATTATCATTTCAGCTAAAGATCGATAACGTGAACCTGACCGAGGATGGAGATTTGGTTCATGCTATTGGTTAGTTAACGTTTATTCGATATAATTATCAATAAAATTATATAAAATTTTAATATAAGAAATTATTTAGTAGTAAACACGTTCATTGAACAGTCGCAGATTTATATGATTTTGATCACATTAGAAAGCTTATGTTTCATGGAATTGATAATTATAAAAATTATCGGCCAATGGCATTTTGTTCCCGTGAAATTGACCAAATAAAATTAACGTTTAAAGCTTAAAAAAGGTCAATTTTTAACTAATTTATCATTACTATAAGCAACTTTTGAACATGATAAAATTATTTGTTAAACTTGAATATTTTACATTAGAAAAACTTTGTATACATATTTTGATATTAATATTCATTCAAATAAAATAAATTCAATGTTCAAAATATTCAAGTTTAATAAATAATATGATCATGTTCAAACTTTGCTTATGGTAATGATAAATCAGTTCAACATTTATCTTTCTTTAAAGCTTTAAACGCCAAATTTATCTGGCCAATTTCACGGGAACAATAGGCCATTGGCCGATAATTTTTGAACCAATCAATTCTATGAAACATAAGCTTTTCAATAAGACCAAGATCATTTAAATCTGCGACTGTTCAATGAACGTGTTTACTACTTAGATAGATAATAGATAAATAGATGGAATTATAGATTTTATTGAATATCGATATAATAGAGACAATAATTATTAAATGTGTTTCGCATCTGTAAAAAGTTGAGTTCTATTCAAAAATTTTGTCAAAATAATACATAAAATATTTTAAATGAAATTCATTATAAAAAGCTAACCAGAAATTAAAACAAACTTTTAGTTGCTAGATCATTTTGCTTAATGACTTAAGAATGAAATTAAAAATAAAAATATTTTTCATTTTATTGTTTATCTTCACTCAAATAGTAATCAATGGTTTAATATTAACTCATCCTTTGATCCCTGATTTGGATAATAAAATAGGATATCATTTCCACACATTTTTCTTTCAGGAAAATTATAAAAGTGTGAACGAGGCTAAATCACTCAGGTAAATATCTCATTTAATTTTATCAAATCAAATTTTATAAATTTATTTAACAAGGAAAAATATCGAGGCACTAATATTAGATGGCACCTGGAAGAATTGCATTGTTGGTGATTTAAATAAGAGTCCAAAAGACAATTATCCTATTGGCACGTTTCGCACGTGTTGTAAATATAATGATTTGTGGAGAGCCATTCCATGGTTTATGCAAAACCATGGTAATTTATCAATATTACTACACCCATACACTATCGACAATTTGATTGACCACACTTACAGAGCCATGTGGTTGGGAGAGAGAGTACCCCTCGATCTCAGTCGGAAATTTGTTCCGACCGACTGTTTCACAGAATAATTCTAAGGGAATAATATAATCTTGCATATCTAATTTAAAAATTCATTTATTAAACTAATGGAAAATAATTGTATTAATAAAATAAAATTTAATTTTGTTTTTATTTGAGAAAATAATTAGAAAATAAACAGATTAATTATGTTAAGATAAATAATTAATTAATTAAAAAAACCAGAAATTGAAACAAACTTTTCTGCTAGATCAAACAGATTAATATAAAAATAAATGTAATTGAGTTATCTTTTTATTTAAAACTCATTTATAAATTAATAATTTTGCATTTTTTTCGTGAAAAGACATGAATTCCTTTCGTGGAATTTATATATTGAATTTATATGAAAAATTATGGCACACTTCTAAAAGGAAATAAACATGAACAAAATAATCTGGCAACATTGCAATAAATTCTGGCGTCAGAATGAGATCCAATAAAAATAATTAAATATAGAAAATATTATTTTAATTCTTATTTCAATTTCTCTTATTTTAAATAATTTGTTTTTATAAAACTATTAAAATATTTGTTGTAAAAGAGGTGTAAAAAAACAACTAAACATTAATTTAATTGAGAAAAGGTCTTTTCCCATTGATATGATATTATGAATTAAAGTTTAACTTGCTCAAAGCTCTTTTACTCAATAAATATAAATGATGATATAAAAACCATATAATATTTAATGATTTAAACTATTTTTAAAATGTTTTAATAGGAATATACTTTCACTAATAATTAGTAATTATTAATATTTGAATTATTATTTTAGGAATTTATTTTACTAATAAAAGGTATTTGACTATATTTAAGGTCAATTTAATAATGAATTTATTTTAACCTTAATATAATTCAAATATAAAACTTGGTAATATTTTACGCATTTTATCTATTGACAACTAAAAAACAAAAGAAAAGACTAATTAATATATAAACTCATTATTTGAATATTTCTTAAAAACTGATAAAAAGTTGATTTTTGAGTTAAATTGTTTTGAATATATGAAATAATAATAGACTCAGAATTTGTGCACCGAATTCAGTGTTTGTAAAATAATGGTTTAATGTTTGAAAGTCTAATTAATTTTTAATAAAAATTTTTCCGAACATTATTTATTTGAAGTTCTAATTAATAAAATAATAATTTATTAATAAATTAATTAATAAATAATTTGATGTTTTGATAGACATTTCAAAGTAAACAATTGATTCCTTCTCATAAAATACTTTAACCAAGTTAAAATAAAGTTATATTTTCATCTTACAGATATAATTAAGAATGATAAAATTAATCATGGTCATAATGGTAATACTTTTGGAAACAGTCGTGTGTTCAGCCCAAAAGAAGACACTTCCAGGAGGTATTCAAAAAAGTACTTCAAAACCTAACACTAATAGCAAAAAGTATAATGAGTCATTATTAATGACCAAGAATACAATTTAATATTTTAATTAATTATTGTATACAAACTTAAGGAAATCTACCACTACTACAACCACCTTGAAACCTTTTAAAGGCAAGGATAAAATTGAAAAAATTGTTCCAATAGGGCCTAAAAAAAGTGCTCCAAAACCTACCACTAATAGCAAAGAGTAAAATGACCAAGAATACGATTTAATATTTAATTAATTATTAATTATTGTATACAAACTTAAGGAAATCTACTACTACTACAACCACCTTGAAACCTATTGAAGGCCAAGATAATATTGATAAAATTGTTCCAATTAAACCTGAAAAAAGTACTCCAAAACCTAATACTAATAGCAAAAAGTATAATGACCAAGGATACAATTTAATATTTTAATTAATTATTAATTATTGTATAGAAACTTAAGGAAATCTACAACTACTACAACCACCTTGATACATTTTGAAGGACAGGATGATATTGACGACATTGTTAATGCTGGTTTTAACGTTAAAATGTTTGGGGGAAAATAAAGACGAAATATTAAGTAGTTCATTTAATGAAACGTATGCAACACAAAACTTAGCAAATAAAACACTAAATTAAGCAAGTAAAACCTGAAATTTATGTATGGAGTTTATAAGAGAATTATGGCTTACTTCTAAAGGGAAATAACCCTGAACAAAATAATCTGGCAACATTCCAATAAATTCTTACATCAGAATGAGATTAAATTAAAATTATTAAAAATAGTAAATATTTTATATTCTCTTATTTTAAATATTTATAATAAAATTATTAATTTAAAAGAGGTTAACTCATCATCAATTTAATTGATAAAAGGTCATTTTCAATGATTTAATATTATGGTTTAAAGTTTAACTTGCTCAAAGCACTCTTTGCCAAATAAATTATTATTCAGAAGATTTAAAAAATTATTTAATATTTAATGATTTAAACTATTTTTAAAGAGTTATTCTAAGAGTATATACTTTCACTAATAATTAGATAATATTTAATAATTTTAATGAATATTTTAAAAATTGATTTGACTGATAATAAACTATATTTAAGGCCAATTTAGTGATGAATTTAATTAATTTTAACCTTAATGCAATTCAAATACAAGACTTGATATTATTTTACACATTTTACCTATTAATGAAATAAAGGCAAAAGAAAAGACTCATAACTTTAAAACTAAGAAAAAATTGGTTTTTGAGAAAAATTGTTATGAATAACATTATATGAAATAATAATAATTTCAGAATTTTATCACAGAATTAAGTGATTATAAAATAATGGGTTAATGTTTGAAAATTTAAGTAATTTCTATTAGAAATCTTTTCGGAGAAAACATTATTTATTTGAAGCACTAATTAATTAAATACTCATTTTTTTAAATAAATAAATTAATGAATAATTTAATGTTTTGACAGACATTTCTAAGTAAGCAATTGATTTCTTTTAATGAAATTCTTTTACCAAGTTAAAATAAAGTTATTATTTCATCTTACAGATATAATTACGAATGATGAAATAAATCATGGTCATAATATTAATACTTTTGGGAACATACCTATGTTCAGCACTTCCAAAGGGACCTGGAAAAAGTTCTCCAAAATCTGACACTAATAGTTAAAATATAATGATCAAGGAAACAATTAAATATTTTAATTAATTATTAATTATTGTAAAAAATCTTAAGGAAGGCTTCTATTTCAACCACATTGAAACCTTTTAAAGGCCAGGATAAAGTTCCCTATCTAGTTAATTTTGGTTTCAACGTTAAAACTATAAAAAAGACATCATGTTAAGAAATTCATTTAACGGATACAATTCAATACAAAATATAGCAAGTAAAACACAAAAGGCAGCAAGTAAATCACTAAATTTTCCAAGTAAAACCAAAAACTCAACAAGTAAAACACATAAATCAACAAGTAAGCCAGAAAAATCAACTAGTAAGCCATAATAATTACCGGTGAAATCATTTAATATATATAAATTTTAAGTTATGTATTAAAGTTTACTAATTATTTGTAAGTTTACTAACTATTTTGTAATTAAAAGTTTATTATATTCTCGATTTTTTCAAAGAATAATCATTTAAAGCTCTAATTAATTATATATTTTAATTAAAGTAAACAATTTTCAATCATTTAGTATTTAGAATTATTTTTTTTAACATGTAAATAATCAAGAATTTAAAAATTGATTAAAGCCTTTTGAATTTGTATATTGAGTTTATAAGAAAAATTATGACTCACTTCTAAAGGGAAATAAACATGAACAAAATAATCTGGCAACATTGCTATAAATTCTTGCGTCAGAATGAGATTCAATTAAAAATATTAAAAATAGAAAATATTATTTTAATCCTTATTTTAATTTCTTTTATTTTAAATATTTCTAATAAAAGTATTAAGCCTTATTAATTAAGGTAAAAGAGGTTAACTGAACATCAATTTAATTGATAAAAGGTCTTTTCAATGATTTAATATTATGGTTTAAAGTTTAACTTGCTCAAGGCACTCTTTACAAAATAAATTATTATTCAGAAGATATAAAAATTTTTTAATATTTAATGATTTAAACTATTTTTAAAGAGTTATTCTAAGAGTATATATACTTTCACTAAGAATTAGTAATTATTTAATAATTTTAATGAATATTTTAAAAATTGATTTGACTGATAAAAAACTATATTTAAGGCTAATTTAGTGATGAATTTAATTA
>JAQFZM010001307.1:0-19351 GCA_034695785.1 Galumna obvia | reverse complement strand
TAAAATTTATTAAATTTATTATCAAAATATAAGGAATGATATAAAAGTTGAACAAGGCTTAAAGTTAATGACTGTACAAACGTAAGCTAGTATAGAGTAGAAATATCTAGGGCTTTTATTAAAAGAAACTTATTTTAAAGAATATTTTTTTAATTTTGATTGTTTTTTAGCTATTATTTTGTTTGGGATTTTGTCTTTAGGGTCTATGTTTACACTGATTTCACTCTATATGAGTGTATCTAATAATCATTTATCAGTTGAGTAAAACAACTTTTGTCTTAACTAATAGATAAAGCAATTTCTTAATCATAATATCAAATAATTTTTTTCAGATGAATTAATTAATCGATTACTTTAACTAATTTCGCATGATCAAGCTACTTTACTCTACTATTGAAAACTGTAAAAGTTGCACCCATTTCTCCATCTATTGATCAAAATTAAAAGGATTAAAAACAAGTTCTAACTTTATTAAATCTCTCTCTCTCTCTCTCTCTCTCTCTCTCTCCATCGCTCTCTCTTTCTCTCTCTCTCTTTCTTTCGACATCAGAGCAAAGGGAGAGTCAGATCTTTGGATAACAAATAATGTCTTATGTTTTGATGAACTGAATTGAAAGTTATCTAATGATAGTTAGCACAGATGTTAACCTATTAAATGAAAATGAAAGCCATTGGCGCAGAACGAGTGCCCTCAAGCCTTGACTAGTTTTCAATGCGAGGTCTGTCTGTAAACCAGTGCCAGAAAACAACTTTTTTGAAACTTTGAAAAAAACAAAACTTCAACAAAACCAGTGCTTCAAAACCAATGAAAGTATGAATAATTGTGTTTTGAGATGAAAAAAGGCTCTTTAGTTACTTTTATTCTGTGCTGAAAGTGATTGGTTTTGACAAATAGTTATTAATTTCAGTCATTTGAAACATTTTTGAGACATTTGTGTATCAAAAGGGTCACAATTAATACCTTAATATTGAAATATAAAAAACCAATTATTTGATGACTGACTAATAAATATGTTTAGAAAAAATTGAAATCTATTACTCATTAATTGATTAAATATGTTTTGAATTGTTTGGTCATGGATAACAACCAAAAGTAAGTGACCATGATCAATTATTATAATCAAATATTTAATACATTTCGTAATCTTATCAAATGTTATACTTTGAACTTAACAATTTAAAACTGTCCTAGATTCTATTTCCTCCTTTATATTGAGATAATTATCATTTTAGAGTATAATAATTGTTTGTGTCCGATCAAATTAAGCTTAATCTTAGTATATTTAAATTAAGTATAACAAATTAAATCATGCTACATTTTTGATATTCTTTAGTTTTATCGAAAACTTGGATCAAACCATAGACTCGTCGTTTAATATATTAATGACAGTCTTTGACAGCAATGACTTCGATTCTGTGATTTGTATGTCCGAACCCTTTGTGAAGAAAAGCATATTTCATAGCGCACTCTCCTCTAAACTTAGCATGCTTAAAGCAGGTTTTACTTTAGATAAGGTAACTTTAAAGAATTTCAATTTATATTTATTAATATTTATTTATTTTCTCTTATTAATTAACTTGGTTAAAAATGAAGAATGACCTCGACAAAGCAAATGCTTCTGTGAGACATACCCTGGATATGTGCGATCAATTGAAACGCAAAAAAATATTTAAAAACTTGTCGGCTAAGTTTAGTAGGAATTCGTGCGACAAATACACTGATTTAGAATTGCACGCAGAGCTCACCCACGCTATAATTGTAGGCTGTGCTGCGGCACTGGAACTCCTTCAGTGCCATAATCTTAAAAAGTTGGCAAAAATAGTCTACAAAATAAGTGTTTCCATGAATTCATTTAAGTGAGTCATTCATTCAATTTAATTAATGACCGGATATTTTAAATATTAAAAGCAGTCAATTAACCGGTTCTTACATTAATTATATTGAATTCTAATTAATATTATTCATAATAACCTGTTCTGTAGACTTTGTCGGAGCATTTATGAAAAAAGGACAAGGTGGCAATCTCAAAAGTCAAAATCACTATTTGAAGCGGGCATTAGTCTTGAGCGAGGGTTTAGACATTTGATAGTCAGTTATTTACCACCAAAACTACTGCGAATAATAAACTTCTTGGGCTATAGGGGTGTCCGAGAAATAGCTTTCAAAGAACTGAATAAAACAGCTTTTGAACTAAACGGTGTCTACAGTATTATCTCAGAGTTAGTATTGATTATATACTGGCTTTACGTTGAGGTTCACACAAGTTTTGAACCAAAAAACATTCAATTCTTCAGACAATTAATCGATAAAAAACTTAATATATTTCCAAATGTGAGTCTAATCCTTTTAAATTAAACAAGGTTAATTACAAAACTAATCAATACTTGTCAGAGCATTTTATACAGAGCAGCGAATGCCAAGTTAACACAAATAAACGGATCTATAGACAATGCAATAGAAGAGTACAATTCAATAATTAGCAAGGACAAACAGTTGTTCCATAAAATACCACATTTCGAGTTATTATTTATTTATGCGACAAAATGTGAGTGGACTCAATGTATACAATACTCTCAAATGTTACGCAAACATACCCTCCACTCCCCATCCATTACTACTTATTTGGAGGCAATATTTCGATACGTTTATGCGGTCGACAATAATAACGAGGACAGTAAGACAATCGCCAGTGAACTTTTCAGGTAAAGATCAGGTAGTTTTATATCACAATTGATTAATTGTTTGTCACTCCAAAGGACTGTCCCCTCTCTTCGGATACGATATTTGGGTAAAACAATAACTTTTGAAAAAGCGGTGGTTGTCTTCTCTCAACAGTATTTCCAAAACAATGAGTTTATGTTACTTCCAGTTCTGGTAAGTTTATAATGGATCTGCCTTTGTTATCATGCTAATTTATAGGAAATATTATATCATCTCAATTACATTATTTTACTCAATGGAAACAATGAGTTAACCGATACTTGGCTTAAAAGAGTTGACAAAGAGATTGAAGAACAGGGAAAACATTTCGGTATTTATTCTTTTTCAGGAATTTGATCTTGTTAATTTATTTTAAAACTATGTTTAGTTTCTGGAAAAGCGGGTGATTTCTATTTAAAGGCACTTTTCTTCAAAGCATTACTTTTTAAACAAATGTCAAACTTTATTGAAGCCAAACAATACCTCAAAGCAATTCTTAATCAGTAATTATATAACAGGTGTTAGAACTAAACACTTATATTGTTTTCCTTAAAAGGGAATTCCGCATAGAGAAGGACAGGTGTCTAATACCTCAAACTCTGTTAGAGTTAGCACTGATTGAAATGCAAATGAAAAACAATCAAAACTCAAAGCAATTGTTGGACCGAATACTTAAGAATTACAGTAAATATACGACAGAGAATTTGGTTCAGATCAGAGCCTATTCTGCGCTCAGAGATATGGGCTTCAGTACCGATAAACTATCTGAACACTTATGTCAGTATAACTATTTCCTTGTTATTTTTATAAATGTTACCATGCAATATTTTGTTTTTCAGATGATGAATATGGAGACAATAACTCTGATATCAGTCACAACGAGATTCGCGAAGAAAATTAATATTCAGTTTATTTTTTGTCACTTTTGTTGACAATTTAAGTAGTTTTGGCGAAACTAAAAATACAAACAAATCTGTCATTGATTGCATTGAATACTTGTCCTTGTTACTTTTAGTATTATACAAACATCAAAGAACTAATTTTATAAATTGAATTAAATTTAACTTTTATTTAATATTTAGTATAAATACAATTAATAATACAAACAATGAAATCAATTATAAATAAAAGAAAATTGAGAATCGATTGAATATAAAATAGTTGACTCGCGCTTAACATCTATTTAAAACTAATTTGAAAAACTTGTCTAAAACTGTATTAATAATCTAAATGACAAATATTAAGATAAATCCGGTACCAATTGATCTGAGTTCACAAATGCAAAACAGACGAGCACTAAACTGTCCGCCTGGACTCGAATATCTACTGAATTGCGATCAACTCTTTATTAGACAAAAGGTTGAGTTATTGGAAACATTGACTGGATTTGAGACTAACAATCAATACGATATACTCAACCGTTTGGGTCAACGCATGTATTTGGCCTCAGAAGACACCGACTGCTGTACCCGAAACTGTTGCGGACCGAACAGAGCCTTTGATATGCGTATAACAGATAACTCACAGCGAGAGGTCATTCACTTGAGTCGACCCATGAGATGTGACTGTTGTTTTTGTCCTTGCTTTCTTCAGCTCCTCAGAGTTGAGTCACCGCCCGGTCATCTCATTGGACATATTGAACAGGTATGGAGTATATGCACTCCTCAATATCAAGTGACTGACTCCAATGGAGTGGCAGTGCTATACATATCGGGCCCCTTTTGTACAACAAGTATTTTGTGTCAGGACGTGGAGTTCGATGTTTTATCAAAGAATGGGAATATAAAAGTGGGCAGAATTAGTAAACAATGGTCTGGTATTCTTAGAGAGACTTTCACTGACGCAGATTTTTATGGAGTGGTGTTTCCAATGGATTTAGACGTAAGGATTAAGATCTGTCTTTTGGCGGCAACTTTTCTCATCGATTATATGTTCTTCGAGAGCGGTCCTAAAAAAGAGGAGAAAAGGGATTACCCCGGAATGATGGACACCAGATATTGACAGCTCTTCTCTCTTTCTATTCATTCAATTATTATCTTTTTATACATAAATTTTAAGCTAAAAATAAGCAAAAAATATATTTTATTCTCAAAATAATGAATAATATTTTGCAATAAAATTAAAATTTATTCATAAGTATAGATTCAATTCAAATAGACAATCTTGTTCATTTACTAAAATGATATCTATATTTCGTTTTTGCTATAATTCAACGCTTGGTATTTGTCTCAAAAGAGTTGTCAAACAAATAATTAGGTTTTTATAAATTCTTGTAATCAATAATACAAACAATTTATTGATTATTACAATCAAAACATTTGATGATAATTAGGTTATTTTGATAGAAATTCCAATTTTTCAAGTTTAATAACTAAACTTTCATGGTCAATTCCGAAACTCTTCTAGCATATTCTTCAACTAGATAATGAAAATTTAAAATTTGAAAATTGAACTTGATTAAATTAAAACAATGACTCACTTATGTTAGCGTTGAGATGATTCTTATCCTCGCCCTCAGCATTTGAATTGAGGTCTTTTAATGCTGAATGGGTTCTAATATGAACCAGACTTTCAGTGATATAACCACTAAATAGTTTGAGAGCCTTTTGGAAACACTTTTTCGCCTCTTTTTTATTGTTGACAATCATTTGAATTAATCCCAATTCCATCAAAGTTTGTGGTATTAATGACTTGTCGTCTTCGATATTATCGATACTATTAGTTAATCAATGGTTAAACAGATTCTTATGAACACTAAATTAAAATTAAAATGAAAATGTGCTCACTCTTCAAGTATTGTATTGAAACAGTGTTGAGCTTCAATCAAACGTCTCATGTGTTTCATAAGAACTCCTTTATAGAAGAGTGAATCCAAATAGTAGTTAACATATCTCTCACTATCTATTAAAATTGTGCAAGGTAAGTCATTATTGTTCTACCATAATTTTTATTAATACCTGGCTTTTTAAGATAGTCTTTCATTTCATCCTCGACTAGTTTCAGATGACTTTCCAAAAGTGGAACATTTCCTTCAATTAAGTAAAATAGGTTTCCGTTGTATAGCATACTCTGCAAATATAATCTTTTTAAATTATCAAGCTATATTTCAAATTAATCCAACCATTATAGGGATGAAAAGGTATTCATTGTTATCGAAGTATTCCTCTGCCCTTTTAATACATCTCTTCTCAAAAGAAAAGGGATCCTTTATATTCCTCGGACTTAGTTTTAAAACAGTTCTAAAATTAAGAATAAATAAGCATGCTTATTTTTAACAGTTTTACAAATAATCTTACTTTAATAATGAAGTGGATTCTGCTTTGAGTTTATCATCGCCTGACTTATAAGCCTTAAAGTACGTAAAGACTGCTTCACAATAAGTAGTAATAATGGGTGAGTGATATGTCTGTTCTCTCAATAGCTTCGAGTATTGAATACATTGATCCCAACGACAGGTGAGGGCAGAGATCCACATAAGTTCATAGTGAGACAGTTTGTGGTAAATTTCGTTTTTGTCTTTTACTAATTCCTCGAATTGTTCAGTGGACGCATCTATTTCACCATTCATCAAGGTGAATTTTGCTTTATACATTCTGTATGCTATGCACTGTGAAATAGCAAGGTTAGTTTCAAGTGATAAAAATGAGTAATTTTTAATTTTGCTTAACTTTTCAATTATATAATTTATTCTAAACCATTAAATTCAAAAAGGATTGTTCAAGGTAAATATTGTATTCACCCCAAATACATGTATATGTTTAATGTGCATGATACATTTATATCATTTTATGTTCAAATATTATGTTTAAAATATATAAAAACAAAGCAGTGACTCAACAGTGAGTTAAAGGGCTATTAAGTAAAAATGTGGTTTTGTTATGAAACTTATGATTATTTTGAACTTTCCTAGATACTTTTCCTAGTTACTAGCCATAAATGTGTAAGGTTATTTAAGTGTTTAGAATATTTATAGTGGAATAATTTATCCTAAACTAAACTATTTTAATCAATATTTTAGAACTTAATAAGAAATTGTATTATCTAGATTATAAAAGTTAAATTAAACAAAACCTAAAGTTCTTATATTTATAAAAGTATATGGAGAGCATAATCTAGTTACTATACAATGTATAGTAACTATTTCCAGTTTGAAAATCCTGGGATGTTTTTCATCATATTGTTAGGGTGGGAATCCCTGCCCTGTCATAATTATTAATGTTTAAAATGAAATTTATTAACATTTGTAAATTAAATATATCCAAACAAATGATTTCATTTAAGTTACAATTTATTATATACTAGGATAAATACCCTAGAGGGCGTCAAAATTTTAATAATTTCACAATTTTAACAATTAGCCCGGTCTGTATTCCATCCCTTACAATATGGTGAAAAACATCCCAGGATTTTCCAACGGGAAATAGTTAATGTATAGTATACATGATTGCAAAGAAACAATTTGTTTTAAAAAATAAGATGTGTCTCACATTTGGATGTGTATTAAGTCGTTTCTCAAGAATAACATCGCAAATATCCAAACGTTTGCGACAACAACTGCTCACCGGATCAACAAATAAAATGTAAGTCAAAAGTGATATCTCCGCTAATCTGCTATAAATGCCAACCATTTTGTACGCGCTTTTAGTTAACTCATTGTATGCAATATCTCTGACCCCTCTGTACCCCAAAAACTTTGTTATTGAAAAGAGTTTTGGCGGAAAATAACTGATCAATAAATGGCGTAACCCTCTCTCCAAACAAATTCCAGCTTCGAAATTGATCTTAGAGATTCTGCTTTGCCAAGAAGTCCGCTTTTCAAAAATGAGTCGACACTCTCTATAGAAAAACAATTATCAATTAAATCTAATAATTGTATCAATACTTGAATGAATTCTTTGCAATTCTGAGTCGATTTATTATCGATAATAAGTCAATAATTCCTGTTCTTTGGTTATTCATTATACTTAGCACAGCATAACTTGATGAGCACATGGCAAACGTCAATTCGGCGTGAATTTCATCTAGATTTAATAATTTATATTATAATTGAACTTTAAAATTAATTTATCATGCTATATTTTAAGAATTTAATTTATAGGAAAATTACTTGGTGTTATTTTCGTGATTTCGTGACTAATTTATTAACTTAACTTAACTAGTTAGATTATTCTAATACATTTTTATTTCAAAATGTAGTTTTAAAATAAGTTTATAAACATAAATAAAATAAACCCAAACCTAACTTTTATAATGAAACTCAACTCTAAAATAAAAGACTTATTTGTCTTATATATAGGGTTCAAAAATCAAACCTTATATTTATCTGGGAATTAATGTAAATGCATGCAAATTTTCACTCAATTTTCATCAAGCAATTTAAGAAATATATAGCTTTTTAATCTATTCTAGTTAGATTTAAGCAAGATTGTATCTTAATTCTAGGTAAATAAAAGATAAATACTAGAAAATAATTATTAAAAAATGGTAAAAACTTTATTAAAATCAATTTAATTATAATAATGTACTAGTTAGTTTTAAACAAAGGAAAGGCTCACTTTCTGAGTAGTTGTCATAATTAGTGCTCCGAATTATTTTTAAGAGACGTCGTATGAAACCCTTTCTTCTGATAGAATCGCATAATTTGATTGTTGACATCAATGACTCCAGACTTGTGTTCATATCATTCTGTTTAATAGAATTTCCATTTAGTAAACTTGTTTAAATAAATTCATTATATACCTGGTCAAAAGTTAACATTGCTTTTAAAGTAAGGAACAGTGATTTTAGGAAACTATAATAAATATCATTATGTGAATGAACTTTGCACTCGATAATAGCTTGTTCCAATTCATTGCTATTACAGTATTCTTCCACAATTTTGAAGGATCTGTTTATGGATTCCTCTAGTTTCATTGGACACAGATTTCTATATATTTGGAAAATGTTTTTTTTAGTGAAAAATTATTTAAATTTTTAAAATTTAGTTTTATATGATTTAAACAAAAATTATTAAACATTCAGTAAAACTTCATTCGATAAAATTAGTTTATTTTTAAATTTGTCAGGTTTTTAATAATTTAATTTAAGCATGATTGTTTATAGGAAATAAGCTAGATTTTTTTAATAAGAAAATTTATGTTTGTTGTTGATAATGAAAATAATCTAGCAATTTTTTACAATAATTATGTAAATGAAATATAAGTTATTCTTATGAAACTATAATATAACTAATATAACATGCAAATAAATTGAACATGCTTATGAATTCTTTATATATTTATCTTGGAAAAGCTCACGAAAACATTTTACCATAATTTTAAAATTTGTTTTACTGAAAACATTTTAATTTTAAGACTCACCCATTAATGTCTTTCATATTTATATAATTTATATAATTATTCGTTTGATTTTATTGATACTAAAATCTATAAAAATAGTTAGCCATCAAACTTATCAAACATTTAGAATATAATAAAATATTCAATGGATTTAACTTAAATTCAACTCAAGTGTAAACTTTTACAGATTTTGTTGTATTTTTTCTTAAAACAAATATTTATTTAACTATTCTTAGTCTTTAAAATCACTTAAAGTTTTCTACTTATAATTTAAACGAAAAACAGATATTAAAATATTTTGAGTCTCGACTTCTGTTTTAGTGGATTAGATGTAGTAAATAGTTTTCACTTTAGTTATCCTTCAAGTATTTTGAAGGCAAAAATCATTTTGAGAATCGATTAATAAACTTAAGAATTTGTTGGGAGAGAGAGAGAGAGAGAGAGAGAGAGAGAGAGAGAGAGAGCCTCGACATTGAATTCTTTATAAAATTGATTTGATTTTGAAATCCTTTAAAGTCTGAATGTGTTTATACTAAGAATGTTTTGAACCGGTTTTTCAGTCGATTTTTTTAAAATTGAATTAATGTTTTTTATTAAGAATTTATATTTTAAATTCATATAAATATGTAATGACATTAAGTTTTTAATACTTTAAAAGCCGTTTAGTCTTAATCTTAATTGATTATATCTTGCTGAAATTTATGGCTATAAAAATATAACGTGAATTAACCTTGGTTTTTCCAAATAAATAATATCTGTATATAAAACTATTTCTTTTATTTATAAAAAACTATTAAAATTATTTTATTTTATTCAAATATGTGAAGTAAACAAATTTCAATTTATTCTTATTAATATATCCAGGGTAATTTTAAAAATTTGTTTAAATCTACTTTAAAGTAAAATTAAAAAAATAGAAGAATCGATGAAAACATACATTAAATAAAAAGTTATGTTTCCATAGTTATTATGATCTCAATTAACATTAAATATCTTAGAAAAAGAATTATTGATTTTTCAAAAAATAATTCAAATATTATGATTATCTTATAAAGTGAGCAAGGGCAGTCTAAAACAATTTCATTTTAAATTTGTTTTAATTGAAAATATCAATAAACAAAATGATCTGGTACAAAGTTGTTCGATATATAGCAAAATATGTTTTTGTGCAAAAAGTAATGAAAAGCTCTCGGATTAAGGACTTGGAGGCGGGACATAAGATAGATGACCCCGAACTGGAGGCAGCGGTGGCCGCAGCCATTGCTGCTGAGGCTGAAGAACAGAAAATGAAAGAATATCGGAAGATCTCATCGCCATATTTGGTTTCAGGACATTTGTTTGCGATATTCTTTATAACACTTGTGATCACCGATTGTTTAGACTTCAGTCAAGTCAGTAAAACTAAAGCCCAAGATTTGGAGGACATTCAGTCGCGCATCGGTTTTGTGCTCAGATATTCGACACCCGGAGCTGTTTGGGTGCTCCGATCGTTAATTGCAGTAACTCTGAAAAGAGCAAGGACACCTGCTATGGACCCTATCTCTGGCTATAATGAAATGGTAGAAACTGAACGGAATATTCTTAACAATTCATTCGAACAGTTCTTTATGGCACTGATCTCACAGTTAGTATTAGTTCAATACTTGGACGGCCAGCGAACACTTAAATATATACCTGCGCTTACATTTTTATTTGTTCTTGGTCGCTTCACTTTCTGGTTAGGCTATCCTAAGCGTCGTCACTTTGGTTTTAGCCTAAATATCCTTGCTCTTTCATTTACAATGGGTTATAACCTCTATAAAAGTTGGGAATCATTTTTATAATATCTGATTCGTTTGATAACCAAGCTAAATTTAAATTATATGTATCTAATATTTCCTTTTATAATATTTATCTTGTTAAAACTTGTTTTCTATTTTTAACATGAAATGTACTAAATCACCTATATAAAAAATTAATTTAAACATTAATCTAGCTTATTTCTTATTTGGTATTTTAAAAATATGCTTGCACATTAATTATATCTATCTTGTGTGCAGTTCTGCTTAATTTTCGAGTCATTATCTAATGAAAGATCAATATTTTGAGAGAATCGTTTCCATAGTTATTGTTCTCTCATTTAATGTATAATTGGATAAAATTCTATTCAAAAATTATTGATTTCTTGCGTTTCAAAGCATTTGAAAAATATTATGAAATATTTTAAGAATAAAAGTCAAACACTAATCGCATTTGAAAACAGGTATTTTATATCCTTGGTCTCTATCACTTTAAAAATTATCTTTTATGTATTTTTTATATAATCTAATAATTTTGAAAAAATTGTTTTTAAGTGAAACTTATGTCAAAAATAATGGATTCTGAGTCGAAAACCGCAACAGAAGATCCCGAAGACATTACTACAAAATCTGTACCAAAAGAAGACAAATTGAAGAAATTGTTGGGTACACCTATACCTTACATAATGTTGGGCCTCCTTTTCAGCAAAGTTTACATAATACTTGTTCTGACCGATTGCTTAGACTTTAGTAAAATAATTAACACAACTGTCGAAGAGTTACCCGATCTTCAGTCGCGTCTAAGTTTTGCTCTTAAATTTTCGACATTTGGTGCAATCTGGGTCATTTCTTGTTTGATGACAGTGGCCACCAAAAGAGCCATGTGTAAAGCTGGGGATCCGACTGCGGGCAATGAAGACCTTGTTCAGAAGTTGAAGAATATTCTGAACAACTCCTTCGAACAGTACGTTCTGGCGCTCATCTCTCAACTAATACTCGTTCAGTATTTGGACGGCGAACGAGTGCTTAAATACATTCCAGCGCTGGCCTTCCTCTTTGTTTTGGGTCGGATAGCCTTCGCTTTGGGTTATCCCAAATACCGTCACTTTGGCTTCTTTCTAAATATGACCCCTCTCTTCATGACAATGGTTTATAATTTATTTAAGACCTTTCAATTAATCTTCTAAATGAACCCAAACTAAACTAACCTATCACATATATTTCTTGTAAGTTTATCTTATTTATTCACATATCAGTTGAGTAAAGAATTATTTTTATTAATTATTAATAACAGATATAATATATTTCTTAATTCTAACACCAAATGAATATAATTTTCCTTTGGGTTAACTAGTTTGATATCACCAAGCTACTTTACTCAACTATAATTAAAGGTTATAGTTATAATTCAATTTTGTGATATTTACTAATGTTATTAATAGATAAAAATACAGATTTGTATTTTTACAAAATGTAGATTTAATCTTAATTAGTATATTATATAATTATTGTTGTTTTCAGAATAATGTACCTGGTTGTCTAATGCTCAAGGAAGTTTGTATAAGTAAAATTATTATAAGCTTATTATTTAGATAAATAGATAATAGAAATCATGTGATTTAAGACATTTTTCTTTCTATCAATAGTTTTGTATCAAACCTTTGATAAGTATTATTATGTCGTCTCTTAAGCCTAAAATTACTGTCAAAATGACCTCGAAATTCAAGTGCGTATAAGAGTAGTCACTTATTACCACCAAATGATACCATCAAATGATTCAATACATAACAAAATATTTAAATTTGTATTAATTATAAATATTTTAATAACTGAATCAAATATATTTTTGTTTATTAATATTAAAGAGTATTAATTCTCATAGAATTAATAATTAACTTATCTTGATTCAATTTAAAATATACTAATCATTTTTGGTAAAATAAAAAACAGTTTTATTGAAAATGAATTTAAAGGAAAAATTGGGGAAATTCTCAGGACTTGAAAACCAAAACTATAGTGAAGAACAACGAAATTATATGAAAAAGTTTGCCTTCGGAGCCATACCTTATCTAATATCGGGCGCACTCTTCAACATAATATTCATTGGACTCGTTCTCAACCATACCATTGATTTTAGTAAAATCGGTAAAACCAAATCTGAAGACTTGAGTGATATTCAGTCGAGAATTGCATTTGTGTTAAAATACTCGACTCCGGGTGTCTTCTGGTTATACCTATGCATTCACGCTGTTATCCATAAGAGAGTGAGATCACCAGCTATGGACCCATTGAACAACCAAGAACAATTTATCTTAAAAGCTAATAATATACTTCGGAATTCTATGGAACAGTTCTTATTATCGTTGAGCTCTCAATTGATTTTAATAACATATTTGACTCCAGAACTAACACTGAAATATATTCCTGCCATCAGTTTTATGTTCATTTTGGGTAGGATCACATTCTGGTTGGGTTATCCTCAGTACCGGTCATTTGGCTTAATTACAACAATAATGCCAACAATTGTTACCATATTTTATATCTCTTATAAGTTCTTTGATTTGTTTGAATGCATTTTAATTTAAATAAATTTTAATTTAAAACATTTTTTAGAAATTCTTTGAATTCATTAATAAACGATCCCTCGATTTGTGTTTTGTTTACATATTTTGAATCATTTTTTAAATATTTTATTCAAAGTTTGAATATTTTGAATAAATTATAATTAAAATGAGATCTAAATTAAAAGAAAATAATATTTGTATTAAAGTAAACGATATTTTCGATGAATTGAATGAAGAAAACAAAAGACTTAATAATGAGTTAATGTTTGCAAACAATTGTCTCAAAGTTTTGAATAAATTTAAGATATTTTTGGATAAATTTTATATAAAATTTGAAACAAATATTGAATCGGAAGACAAACAAGAATTGAATCAATTGAATGAAGAGTTTAATTCTGTCATTAAACCATTCAAAGACGTGAATCCAAATTATAATATAAACAATGAATGGACAGAAAACAAGTCATTTGTTGGCAATAATTTTAAAGAAAACTTAATATCAAAGAATAAATTGAATCAAACTTTTAATGAGAACTTAAACAATGAATTGACTGAAGAAGTGTTTAATTATTTTTCAGAAACAATAATCAAAAGTAAAGGAAATGACAATAAAGAGAGTAATGAAAGTCGTGGCCAACACTTCAATGATTCAAAAATCATTAATAAAATTAACTCAAAAGTGAACCCAAAAACCAAATCAATTGTTATCCCAAAACCAGAAGACGAACCAAATTCTATACTATTATTAAAAAGAGATAATTTCGATCCCAAAACTCAGTCTTATGTCTGTCCCAACCCTTTCTGCAAAAAATCATTCAAATTTAGAGATCGTTTGCGCCGACATTTCCGCAGTAATCACTTCATAGGAAAGACTTTTATTTGTAGTCATCAAAACTGTAATAAAAGTTTCAAAACTGGTCGGGAGTTAACCATACATTTAATCACTCACTCAGACGTCAAACCATATGAATGTCCGGTCAATGGATGTGATTATCGATGCAAACGACCCAATCATTTAAAACAACACTCTTTAGTTCACACAAAAGACAAGTCCTATAAATGCAGTGAATGTGAAAAAACTTTCAAACAAAAGATTTCACTAAATCTTCACGAATTGGTCCATAAAAGTGAACCCTCTCTTAGATGTAATGTCGAGGGATGTCATCAATTGGTTAAAAATATGTATTCCTTAGAGAAACACAAAGTAATTGTTCATAACATACAATACAAGAAGAAAAGTTATGATTGTGTTTGGCCCGGATGTCAATACCAGACCACACGTACTGATGCACTAAATAAACACAAACGAGTGCACACCGGAGAGCGTCCCTTTCCCTGTGATTGGCCTCAATGTGACAAACGGTTTAAAACTCGAAAAGATCTCAATCAACATATTCTTATACATAAAGACCTGAAACCTTTATCATGTATTTGGCCCGGATGTCAATACACGTGTAGACTTCAAACAGCTTTGAGACAACATTTAAAACATAGACATAGAGTTAAGAATTATTAAAAGTTTTTAACTTTAAAAATAAATTAAATTTATTTATTATTTCTTTTCTTTAATTTTTAATAAGAAATTTGTGTCTAAAAAATAGTTTACGAATAGTTTTATTCTATTAACAGCAGAAACAGAATAAGACACAAATAATTACAATAATAATAACAATTATAACTGCAATAACTGCGGTCCAAATCATTATAGTTAACCAGTCATAACATATACCGGAACTGCTTCTGTATTTAGAACACATCGGCTCCACTTCAGAGATATGGAGTACTTTATTGATGTATTCATCAAATGTTTCGTTACAATTGGCCACAGATTTACTCGAATTAATACATTCATAAAATGTGTAGAATTGACAACAGGCGTGGCTTAAAAACATGTCTGTCCACTCAGGCTTTTCATTGAATAACAATTGTTTAGTGTCTTCTCTGATACCATCGGCACAACCAATGAATTTATCCAAAGAGTCTTTATTTTGACATTTATTTTCGATTTCATCTCTAAATTGTTTATCGAATATATCTTTTGTCGAAATTTGTGTCATTTGAGCCATAATTAAAAGTATTAATAGTTTTTGTCTTAAATTTAGAGCCATTTTTGAGATAATTTGAAAGAAATTAAACTCAAATAACGAATTAATTCATTTAAATTATGTTTAAATCTCGAGATATAAATGAATTCTGTGTTAACAATGAATTCATTATTAAAAGCATTGATTCTCGAAATGGTTTTTATTTTAAATAAAATTAAATTCAATGATTTATTAAGGCATTCAAAAAGTTTGGAGACAAAGTATTTTCCAATAACTCCTAGACGGCTTAACCGATTCTAATTCTTTAAACGTTATATTATAGAAACACATTTATATTTTTTTGACTAAGGTGACCACTTTACTAGGTTGGCTCCAAATATGTCCCACTTGGACAAATGCCGGACCCTATGTCCCCTACTTGGTTAAAATAATCTGTTCAGATTTTAAGATTGGATCTGAATGAAGAAGAGTTGTATTTTATTATGACACCAAGTTCAATAAAATCGGTTAAGAAATAAAGGCTTAGTGGGTACTTAAAAATTAAATTTTTAAACAAAAAGACTTATAGAGGGACCCTATAGAAAACTGGATCACCTGGTATCAAAAATTGGGGGTGATTATTAAGTTAGGTTCATTGAAAAGAACAACTTTGTTTTTTGACACATTTTGATAAAAGCTAAGATAAAGTCTCCAGAGGGTACTAAATATAGGAGAAATGGCTTAATATTATATGCCTTTCCACAAATTTGGGTACCCTCTTGCGCCTTCATCTTTGCTCTGATCAAATTGTTTTAAGCAACAAAATTGTTGCACTCCACGTCTTCTTTCCTAAAATCAACAAATATTTTTGGTACCAGGTGATCCAGTTTTCCATAGGGTCCCTCTATGAGTCTTTTTGCTAAAAACTTTGATATTCAAGTACCCACTACGTCTTTATTTCTTAACCGATTTTATTGATATCGGTGTCATAATAAAATATATTTCTTCTTCTTTCAGATCCAATCTTAAAATCTAAACAGTTTATTTTAACCTAGTTAAGGACATAGGGTCCGGCATATGTCCAAGTGGGACATATTGGGACCCAACCTAGTAAAGTGGTCACCTTAGTAAAAAAATAAATGTGATCCTCTCATATACCGTTTACAGAATTAGAATCGGTTAAGCCGTCTAAGAGTTATTAGAATATACTTTGTGTCCAAACTTTTTGATTCCCCTAATATTATAAATGTGCAAGATAATTTTGAAATCTTAAAAATTTTATACCCTAAACTATTTAACTAAAATACAGATTAAAAATATTTATAAAAATTTTAAAAATAAAATAAAGTTGTTTCTTTTATGAATTTAAATAGCTTTTCAAATTTAAGATAACTGAAGATAAAGTTTCACCTTTGATTTTTTACTATAATAAACTGGCAAAGATTTTGTTTATACAAAAACTTTCAAATATCTACTTAAATTTAATAATAAAAATATTTAAAGAAAAGTTAATTGAATGGTGTTTTAACTTTTTATTTTTCAATAATGTAAATTCGGAGCCAACAATACCCAGTTATTAGGGTTGAGGCTTTCATTGCCTATTAATTGTCGCAGTTTTTACTCTTTTTAATATTTATTAAAATGGTATTCTAGGTAATTATAATAAATTATTTTTAAAGTATTTAATATATAGTTCTTGTGAGAATTTATCATGTATTTAGAATTTTTAAAAACGGTAAAATAAATTTTTGATTCAATTTTATGATGAAGAAAGACTTTTAAGCAATTGTAATATTTACATGATAACTTAATTAAAATATCCAAGTTAATTATAAAAATTATTTTTGCAATTAATAAATTAATGTTTGAAAATTATATTAATTCTATATTTGTTTAATAAATTTAATATATTTAAAATGATTAAATAGGATTTGAGAGTTGTAAAAGTTAAGTTTAAATTTATTTAAAAAAATATTTGATTTTTTTGAATTATAATAAATAAAAAATGCCTTGTGAATCTCTCCCAAGAGGTCTACTTGCTTAAACAATTTATACGATATATTTGATGTATATGATTAAGTTACAGTTTTAAACTTTTTAAGTATAATATTTTAATATAAATTTTCATATATTGTTACATAATTTCACTTAAAATAAGATTTAATTTATATTTCATAGAATAAATTTATTTTTATAAATTAATATTACTTATTCCAAGTTGATTATATAAATTAGTTTTAAAAATAAGGTCTTAATATTAATAAAATTTATAAAGTTGCTTTCAAAAATTATTTCTACTTTAGATTGCTTTGATTTTTATTAATAATATATAACCTATTTTATTAATATGCATGATAATTTTGAAATCTTAAATTTTATTAAAAACAATTACAAATAATTATTTATGCACATTTGAAAATGGTCCCAAACGAGAACCAAAAGAAATGTTTGTATCACATGAAAACTCTTTTAAAGCACAAATAGTTGAAAAAGCACAAGTTGAAAATTTGAAAAATTTTAAATCTACTTTAAAAATGAAAATCTAATCTATAATTTTAAAATTTGCAAAATAGTATTTTGCTCTTGAAAATTTATTTCATAATAAATCAAGAAACTATTGAGAGTTTAAAGTTGATTTTTTAAAATGTAAAAATCAAAATTTTAATAGAAGAAGTAATAATTTAATAAGCATATCCAAGTATACTACACTCCAATTGTAAACTCACTCCGGACCAGAAAATTTGATACATATTAAAAGTTTTTCACTATAAGAGTGAACATTATAATAGTGAACGTGATTCGGGTCTCGGATTTTCGTTCAGATTAAGAGTTTTTTCACAAAAAAAAGAGTGTTTCACAATTGGAGTGTTTAGTGTAAAATAATTAATTTATTATAAAATAAATTACTGTTTTTAAATTATAATAATTCTATAGTATTTAAAAAAATTTATCTAGTTATATTAAAAGATTAAATATGTTATTAGTTTTATAAAAATGAAATATAAACTAATTGTAAAAATATTTTGCTAATTATTTTAATTAACATAAATAAGAAAAATGTTCGACTTTTCTATTCGAACTTTATTTGCTTAATTATTTTATACTTGATAAATATGCTTAATTTACAGTTTTAATCTTTGAATAATTAATATTTTAATATAATTTTTGTAAAATATTTTTGAAAATTTCAGTTAAAATGAGATATAAATTTTATTTCATAGATAAAAAATTTTTTTACATTAATTTCATATAGTTTTGCCTTGCTTATTTGTTTTTAAAAAACCTTTCCAATATATGATAAAAAGTAAATTGCTTAGCAGGTTTCACCTATCATTTTATATTATAAAAAACTATTGGAATGAAACCTTTAATTTTTGGCTTTAAATTTAATAGACTTAAAGAAAATTTAATGTCGAATCAAAGTCATTAATAACCGATTTTAAAGTTTGAGGCTTTCATTTCCTATTATTTGCCTATTTTTATCTTTTTAATATTTAAGGACATTGTATTCTAGGAAATTATCATAAAAATGTTATCGAATAATATATTTTAAATAAGAATTAAATATAAAGTTAAATATCAAATTTAGGCACTAGTTTTTTAATCTATAAATTATAAAAGCTTAAACAAAAGATGGCGAAAGGGTGTATTCCGGAATTCCGGAATACAAATATAAAGTTTCTAAGAGAAAATATGGCGAATTATATCTATTGTTTTATATTATTTATCAGTTTTTCATAAAATCAAATGACTTAAACAAATGATTTATAAAGAATTTTAATTATATATTTGTTTATCAAATTAATAGTTAAAATTCTTTTTAATTGAATCACTAAAAAGTTATTAAATTTATTTTTAAATATCAATTCTTTCCGAATAACTTTCTTTTGCCATTTGTTTGAGTTTAAAAGCCATTTGTTTTCCGCTTTGTTTTACTAATTTACTG
>JAQFZM010001306.1:0-19367 GCA_034695785.1 Galumna obvia | reverse complement strand
TTATAGTTAAAAATAATGGGAATCCCATTGAGTATACAAAATTTCCTTAGAGAAATTTTAGTGAGAAATTTCTAGAATGTTTCTCATAGAAAATTTCTCAGAAATTTCTCGAGTCCGAACACTAACTATAGAATAAAAATATATCACATATTAAAATTATATAATAGTTTTTGTTATTAAACTATTCTTTTAGTAAATCATTATAAATTACTTTATTTCTATTTGGAATAACAATCGGCATTTCATCTTTAATAAAGATATAAGCACTTTTATTCCCTAGATGAATCATACGAGAGTAAGTGTGTTAATAATATTAGCGGAACATCTAATAAGAAAATAAAATGATGATAAAACTACTAAAAAAAATTAAAAGAATTTGCTCGATAATAAGTTTTTTACATATTTTGATTAATCAAAATTAGGGATAAACAAATGTGTTTGACAAAAGGGGTGCTAAAGTAAATTTGTTTGATATAAATAAAACTTATGGAAATATCTAATTCTGTCATTTTACAAGTTATAGCTCAAAAATTCCTTTATCAATTTTCATTCTGTAAAAAATATTTAAAATTAAAACTTCCCAGTTTTGTTTGACAAAAATAAACTTTAGTCATGGTTAAATGATCAAATGGAAATTTGTAAAATTGTGGTACTTTTCATTAATTACGTCTGAAAATTTTTTGGGTAGTTTCAAATAAAATTAAAATTTCAGGCCACGATGAACTTACAATTAAATTTTTTGGTTAAGTTTATTATAATACGATATATTTTTCTTTGATTTTATATTTAACATTGCTCATAATTTTTAAAAAATTAAATTTTTGCTTAAAAAATACCAAAATTTCCAAATTTTTCAATTAATTATTTAACCATGATATTCTTTAAAAAACTTATTTCTGTAAAACAAAATTGGAAAGTATTTATTTAGAAAAATTTTTACAGAATGAAAATTTATTAAGGCATTCTCGAGATATACCTTGGCAAAATGACTGAGTTAGATATTTTCATATGTTTTATATTTTCAATATTTATTTCACTTATCTCTAACATAATTAAAATAAATTAATATAAGTATTTGGATATATCAGATATATTTGTCTTGGTAAAAATAGAAAAGTTTTCGAAATGTATATGTTAATTTTTGTAATATTTTTTTTGAACACTTTCAAAAATTAATATTCTCTATCAAAAGTAAAGTCATAAATTATTTTTTATAAATATATTACCTTTAATCAATAAAAAGTTAAACTTAATTTAAATTTATATAAAAATAATATTAAACAATATTTAAAAAAATAACGATTACATGTGCTATATTTTACGAAAAAATATAGGGTAAATTTTTCTTTCTAATTCGCAAAATCAAAATACTTATATTATATTAGCTACAGCCAAAATACCCTAGCCTTAGGGTACGTAAATCTCTGTCACCCTTAGTGAGTATATGGATGACTTAGTGTTAAAAAACATTGAACTCATTATTTTGGCCATACTTATATTTTATATAAAAACCTGGGAATTATAATGAAGATTAAAAATAAAATCTCTAAAGTAGAAATTGGGTTTGAATTTATTTGAACTAGATAACTTTTCTCATGGAAAGAATAGCCAATAAAAGAGTTGGCATTTTCTGTTTGAAGATATTCACAATTAATTATTTTCAGTGTTTTGAAGTGAGTATTAATTAATTGTTTTATAATTATTAGTAATTTATCACTCATTTTATTAACAGATAATTACAAGTCTTTCACTATTTTTCCTTAAAATAATAGAAATGACTCATAAATCAAATGAAAAACAATAAATAAGTTTATAATTAATTTGTGAAAAGAATTTTATTTTCTATTTTATTTTCATTAAATATATAGTAAACAATAGTTTTGTAAAGTACCTTGGTGCTACCAAATTGGTTAACAAAACGATTTGTTAACAAACTTGAATAGTAAAGTTTCATTTACTATATATAATATTTCCACTTAAGTTTAGTTAAATAATTAGATATTTTTATTATTATAAAGCAAATAAAGAATAATTCATGTCTTTGTGACATATAATTCAGTAAATTAATAAATATTTTTATTTTTTTGAACAAATATCGGATATAGATTAGAGGCCAAAGTTGGTTAACCGATTTCGGTTAAAACCGAAAAAAACCGAAACCGATTTGGTTTTTTCCGGTTTCGGTTTCAGTGATTCAGTTTCGGTTCGGTTTCGGTTTTTCCAAAAATGCTATTTAAGTAAAATTACTGTATATTTGTTAAAAAATTAAACCAAATATACTAAATATTGACAAAAATCATCTAATATTTGTAAATTAGATCACAATTTATTAATGTTAAATTGATTTAAAATTCTTATTTTTTATAATAATGATCACAAAATATGTAAAGGTAAACTAAATAATATATAATTATACTTAATAAAATGAAATACTCAATTATAAGAATTATAAGTAAATTAATAATAATCTTATCAACGATTTGATGACTTAAATATAATAAATGAATTCCAGATTAAATTAAAATTAGCAAAAGGAATTGATTGCCCTTTTGGTCATCTTTATTAACCTCTTAAATACTATTACCTAATTCATTTAAAAATAAACGCTTTAATAATTATTTGCATATAAAATGATTCATCCTTGCTAAACGTCGTTTTAGTGTCAAAATTATATTAAAATGATAAAGTACTGACCGATGGCTATCATAGAAAGCCTATCAATAATGTTTTAAAAAGTAAACAATACATTCTTTCATTAAATAAAGTTTTTATACGAATGAAATTTTAATTTCCCATAATCTATAGTTGAAATCATTGCTTGGTCATATGTTTTATGTTTAACTCTTTTTCACTACAAATATATAATAATAATTACTATAATTCAATAAGGGTATGTTTTGTGTACATATTTCTGAAATTTTTGTGATTTAATTATATACATATATAAACTTTTTTCTAGAAAAAGATCTAAAAATTCCTTATTTGAGTCAACTCTCAAACATTGAAGAACTTATTGTTTATCAAATTCCAGACTTAACTGATGTTCACTTCAATAGTTTGAAGAGATTAGAGATTCTTATAGTCTATGACGAAGACATCGAAACATTAAAAGTATTGTTTGAAGACAACAAAAATACTTTAAAACATATAAAGATATGTATGTTTAAGGCTAACGATGAGATTAGTTTCTGTAAAACTCTATTGTCTTTAATACGGAAACTCAAGAATTTAATTGATTTTCAATTCGATTATAGTCTAATATTCGATAAACAAATTAATCCTTATTTAACACAAATAGCATTGAATTGCTATCAACTGAAAAGAGTTAGTTTTGAGTATAAAATCGATGAAAATCATAGATTTGAAGATCTGTTGTCAACTTTAAATAGATTTAAAGCTTTAAAGCATTTGATATTGATTTTAACTTATAGTGGAAAATCAGTTAATTACGGGAAGACAATGGAATCTGATTTGTCAACACTTATCAAATGTGAAACCTTTCGAGAATTAACTCAATTGGATCTCTGTTTTGGAGTTGATTATAGATTACTCATTGGATCATCTATTGGATCACCCATTGATGCAAATAATGTGTTTAAAGATATTGAAAAGAATTTACCAAAACTTCAGTCATTTATTATTGAAGGAAATGAGTTCTATTTCAATGCAAATACAACACATATTCTGAGCCAACTCTCAGATCTTCAAACAATTGAATTATTTATTAGTAAAGAATCAGCAAAACATGAAATCGAGACTAATCTGAAAGAGAAGTGCAAACAAATCAAAAGAATTGATTTCAAAGTTGAGGATAGATTAGTTCCCTCTATATTTGAAAACCTTTCGAATTCTGAAAACTCTTCTGATTCTGATTAAAACACTTCTGATTATTAGAAATTAATTTATAAAATAAATTGTTTATACATTTATTTTTATAATTTTATTAAAGATAAAATAGATAATAAAACGCATACAAAAGTAAAATGAAACCAAATTTATTTCTAAAAATATATTTATTGTTATTTAAGAAATATATTGGTTTTAAGTTAAATTTAACATTAATTCAATAACTTTTATAAAATGTGTTATCAATACTTTAAGTTTAAGTACCTTTTTATATATAATCATAGCATTCATTTATATCAAATACAAATTTAGAAAAGATACAAATTAAAATTTAATAATTAAGGTTTAAATATTGAAATGAAATCAAAATATATTTTATTATTTCCTTTAGTATTTAATTTGTTTATATAATCGCAATTGAATTTAGTTTTATCTTGATATTTTATTAGTTTTTTAATTAGAATAAAACATATTTAGAATTAAAAATATTTACACATATCTTGAAAAAATGTTTTATTAAAAAAGTTTTGAGGACAAAGACATAATCACTATATATAAGAATATCTGTCAAAATATTATTATTAAAATAATATTGTAAAAGCTTCATTATGTTCAATTTTAAACTTGTTATTTAATTGAAAATAGGGTTATATATGAAATTGACAAACAATTATTTTAATTTTCAAAGAACATAAGATAATTTTGAATGGTTTTTATTAAATATCAAAATCTTTTTTAAAAATAAGTTTAGAATAGTCTGCGAAAGACTACACATTTTAAGACCCGCACCCAACCCGCAGGACCCGACAAGACCCGAAAGTATTATAAATTAAATAAATTTTGATATATTTTGGCAATTATATAGAGAAATAATACTATTAATATATTTAATGTATATAAATAATACTTTTAATTAATGTCAAGCATATTATTAAAAGCTTATAAAATTGGTTTTTTATTATATTTTTTAATAAGAAAGATTTCAAAATATATATATAAAAATTAATCAATTTATAAATAATATTTATATCTTTATATAATTTACAATAAATTACTATTACAATTATTTTAATCAACAAGCATATATTAAAAGCAATTTTTATTTTCTTGATGTTTTTACTACTTATTGTATATTTAGAATATTATTTAAAAATATTTTGTAGAAATTAACCACTAATTACTTACAAATATGTACAAAGATTTAATTTTAACTACAAATAAATTATATTTTTGTATCTATCATTATATTTAATTAATTTAACATAACTTTACATGAGAATATTAATATTTTGTGGGTTTGGCCGTTTGAGCTGGTCTTGAATCAATTAATTTTTAAACCCGCTACCAACGCGCCCCAAACCCGCTGCGGGTCTGGCGGTTCTTGGCGGGTTTGGGTCTGCTATTTCGCAGACTAGTTTAGAATAGAAGGAATGGTGTTCCCAATGGACCACCACATCATCTTCCCATAGGAAATATTAATTAAAACTACTGAAGTTTTGTTACAGAAGTTTCAAAAGTAACTTGAAATGTTAAAATTACAGGAGTTCTGATTCGCTGAAAAACTATAGTAAATAATATAAATATTTTTATGCTTCACTATATCAAAGAAATTCATATATTATTTATAGTTATGCCCTTAAAATCGTGACTAAGTAGTTGTAATGATTTCAATTTTGAATAACAGACCTAAGTTTGGTTTATTTATCACAATAAAAGTATTTTAAATTAATAATCATCAAAAGGGATATTGTCTTCCACTAAAACAAAGCTAAAGTTAGGTTTCCATATAACAAGACACGATATAACATGAACTCGGTATAACAAGGTGAACTTAAATCACCGGCCCCTCCTATGAGTATTGTAATGTTAAATTCAATATAACTAGATTCGATATAACAAGAAACTCGATATAACAAGGGTAGTCTATTGTACGCATAGCATTAGCTTTGTTTCGATATAACAAGAAACTACTATTAAAAAGAAATTTTTTAAATAACTTTAATTGAAAAATATAGTTTACACTACCAATAAATGTATTTAATAAATATTGTTAAAAATGTCAGCTAAGCAACAGAAAAATCGTTTATCATTTGAGTAAAATTTTAAAGTAATTCAATTATTTGAAAAAATAATTATGAAATTAACACATTTTAAAACATTTTAAAGATAAACGGGTTTTAATTAATAATATAGATTATGTAAAACATCATTATTTATATTATAATTAAGTATATAAATTTACTAAAATTTTCAATGTCTCGATTTAACATGATTTCGATTTAACAAGATAATCTAGCTGGCAACTGCGATCTTGTTAAATTGAGGCCTAACTGTATTTTACTTCAGAGTAATCAGAATTTCTATGTACCATACATTACTAATATCGGTTATTATATCCGTTAGTATCCAAAGAGATATTCCCTGGAACCCCTTTACAAATAAAGAAGTGAAATGAATACAAATTTCCTAATTCTTCCGATATTAGTAAGAATGGCATCATAATCAATCCTGTATAATTCTCATTTCATATTACATCTAACATTTAAAAAATAAAATTTTTACCGGAATATTAATCATTTATATATTTACAAATCTATTAACTATAAAACTGCCTCTTGATAATTTTTTTGAAAAAAATATAAGAATAATATATTTATAACTGATAATAATTAGAAAATAAAATTTTTATATGACTAAAAAAACCTTTAGAACTCTTAAGAGACTGTAATTAAAGTAGAAAGTATTTAACGCTATATTAATACAGGGATGGCCATGGTTTTTAAATGATATTACAGGTTATAAAAAAATTCAAAATCAGTGCATTAAAAAAACAATTTTTATTTAAAATAATAAACTATATTATGTCTAGAATTAGGGAAAAATTTCAAATTTGAGCTAGCTCATAAATTGAGAAAGTTAAGAGGGGGTCAGCTTTTTATTGCAGTTTTGAACTACAATTTTTTCCTGCCTAGGGGGGTACCCCAATACCCCCCTATACCCCCCCCAGATGGCCATCCCTGATGGTCAAGAGTCAATACTAATGATTTATAAGATTACAGTTTGATTTAAAAATTAATAAAATTGAAATAAAATCTCATTTGAAAATAAAGTTTGAATTTTTATTATTAAAAACATTTTTAATAATTTAAAGATTTTGATTAAATGAAATCAAATATAATTTGAATAAATTTTGATTCATTTAAGAAAAGTTTATTGTTTTCAATACAAATTAATGAAAACTTGATTAATGAATTGATTGAATTTATGTAGTTATGGCCAAAATCATGGGTTCAATAGTTTTAACTCTAAATCACCCATATATTTTCTATGGGTGACATAAGTTCATGATACATATCATATGTATATTTGGCCATAGCTCAATTTATAAATAAAGTTAACCTAATATGTATGCGAACCTGGGCTATCAATGTTTAAGTTATTATAACTACAGTAGTATAATACTATACTTTGCCTCTGAGCTATTGAAACAAGCTATTGAAATTGTCAATTTCATGCTTCAATTTCATATAGTATAGAAGGTATGAGAATTAGAAATAAAAACAAAATGTTTTCATACTTTTTTATACGCCATTGAATTCAATAAGAATATTCTTGATTAAAAAACATGATAGAGTCTATCAGATATACCAATATCAGACAATTATTTGAGCATAAAATGATTATACCTTTATTAAGCCGTTATATTCTTTATGTGTTAAGAAAAATCAAAATCTGTTAAATACTTATTGTCTAAAAAATGAAACCAATTTTAAGCGCAAAAGAATTTAAGTTTTAAATTGCAATTAATGTCAACCCATTTAAATTCAGCCCTCTCTCCAATGGCAACACAGTCTTCTTTACTCTTAGCAAAAGGTCCGCCGTTGTCGGGTTGACCTAAAGACCAGGCAGTAAAACTATCGAGAAGTGGTGTGTCGTCGACATACATCCAAATGCCCTCAACTTCTTTGTCTGTGAGTCCAAACCAAAACTTTTTAGGAAAAAATTAGTCGTTTAATCACAGAATTGAGTATTTGTGACATCCATTTAAATGACTTACTTTCATATCTCTATTATTTCTAATTTCAGTTTTTTCTTCGATAATATTTTTGGCAAAATTTGCGTAAAACAGGTTTTCGTCGAGACTTCGCGGTTGAGGCAGAGATCGACCCAAACTTTTACAAAACTTATGAGCGTCGGTCCAACTCATTAGTGTATTAACAAAATGAGCTTTTAATCAAACAATTATTTATTTTATTATAAAATGAAAACTTCTTACGTTTTCGGGGATAACATTTGTCCGAACATTTGCCGAATTGACGACAATATTCATCGTTTAAATGTTTTCTCTGTTCACAAGAAAATTAACTGCAATCTTATGTGAACTCAAACTTTTGAGAGCTGTCAAACTGACCTCAGAATCTGGACTATCCATAAAGTCATAGTAAGAGAATCCAATTTTTGGGGTTAAAACTAAAGATTCGTTCGAACAAATTGAGTCCGATATAAGACTGCACTGACTTTTTCCCCAATTGAATGCTTTACAGTCGGCTTTCCGTGAAATACAATGAATCAGACAAATAGAAACCGACGATACGTTTTCAATGGTTTCGATCAAAGGAACGCCTTCTAAGACTTGGTTTCTTCTAAATAATGACGAGGAATATATACTTTGAAACTTTACCGAATCCTTTTTCTGGCCATTGATTCCAGAAATCATTAAAATTATAATCAATAGAATAATCATTTCACGACTAAATTAAACCAAATAGAGTGTACTCTTTCCTATTATTACTAACTTTACTGCAATTGTGTTTAGCCCTCAATTCTGTTATTGTTTTTATCAATTATAGAAATTATTACTGGAATGAAATAATGGCAAAAATTTGTGGTTAATGACCACAAAACAATATTCTCCAAAAATATTGAATAATTCATTTTATTTTTGACATAAAAAAAATTATTAATCAAATGTTGAGTTATTTCGTATTGAATTTTAGTCAACTATTGGACAATAAAAGCGAATTAATCGGACCGTAAAATGAATTATTGTTTTGGATATCAATTATAATAAATTATTGTTAATTAATTTATTTAATTTGAAGCACTACTTATGTAATAATTTCAAAATAAATTCTTTAATTCTTTGATTTTTTTTACATTTACTTTATTTTTACAAAAATATTCTTAATATTTAGAAATGAAAAATTAAAAAACACTTTTCATATAATTCTTGATTACAATAAACTCCACAAAAAAATTCAATGAATGACATGTTTTTAACAAAAATTAAGCAAAATTTGAATCTTTTATAACCAAAGTTTGGGTTAATTATCATCTATTGTTTAACAATTTTATACAAAATCCTAAAAATATGAATTAAAATAAATTTAATTTAATAATAGTCTATAAATAAGTTTTAAAGAATTCAGTAAAAATAATTAACATTTGAAAAGACAAACTTTATTTTTAAATTAAAAAATTAAAAACACTATTTAATCTTGTTGAAAAAATGTAATGTTTTATAATTAGTTCTTGGTCGATACACTAAATTGATTTTATTCAGTAAGTTTAACAAAATATTTCACCCTGTGGCTAAATTGACAGACCCTGTTTAGAATCTAAACTATTATGATTTTGTGACTAACAAAACCTTTTTACTTCTTTACTTATTTTAATAATCTTGGTTTCATTTTGTCACAAAACTCTTTCTCTAATTTTAATATATTAATATATCAGAACAAATTTGATCACCTTGTTCAAATTTATCATAAATTCATTAAAATAATAGTTATTTTTAATATCTATAAAAACAATTATATTGATTTTTTTAAAATGCTAAATTTATAAATCCTAGATGATTTTATTGAGAACAGCTTGAAAATCCATATATCCATTTAAGATTAGTAGGTTTAAGCAAGTTTATATACATGTAGTTATTTCCTAAATTGAGTCGTTTTGTGCAGAAAAGAGTTATGTATTGAAAATTCGATAACTCTTTTCTGCACAAAACGACTCATTTGTATTGAATCAATACAAATTGATACTATTGATATATAAAAGTCATGCTCTATGACATAGATAAAAATGAACTTGCTAAATTAGATGGTTTCACTTTAGTTGTGGAAAATTTTGTAACAAAACTTAGAAAGTATTAAGTTTTTATTAAATTATTCTTTTATTAATCGATAATTTTATAATAAATATAATGAATTAAATTATTATTAAAATATTTTTTAATATCAATTAATACAAAAATGATTCAATATCTGAGTATTTAAAAACATTTAATATTTTTTAATCATTGAAATTGATTTACAGTTAGTATACAATTATATATTTGTTTATATGAATAATCTAAATTCAAAATTATCTAGGTTAATTTAGACTTTAATATTTAATACCAACAAAAAACTAAAATAACTGTTGAATCAAAAACTTCTGTTTAAATATTAACAACGAATGAACTCTTTAGTGACAAATCAATTGATAATAAATGATAAGGAATTTATTGAATCACAACAATAAGTAAATGGAGTTTAGATATAAAATAAAAAAGTTGATACACAAAAGTGTACATACAGTGTATATACAGTTTAGTTTTAGTTGATTTGTATTAATAAGTGTTGAAATGTATTGAGATATGTTGAGATGGAAACTTTATCTCTGACTTTTGGTAAACATAAATATATTTATTATTAGTCATTAAATTTCGTTTCTGTTTTGAAAATTAGTCTAAACTTTTAATTAATAAATGGACGGAACGATTCAAACGGTTAAGAATTGGTTCAATTTAAGTGAATACCGAAATGAGTGGTCAGCGTTTGTGTCGGGACTATTGTTTTTCATAGGATGGTGGATTATTTTTGGTGATTCATTTTGTATTAAATATCATTTAATTAATTGATTGTTAGCGCAGACATATCAGCGCGTTATCCCTCACAACAAGATTTCAAACACACATATTATATATGCGGTGTTTTGGGAACAATCGCTCTAATTATGATCAATACTGTCACTAATGAACAGCTCGAAGGAAATATGTATTCTTCAGAGGGTTGTTGTGGTCCACAAACCGCTCGTTTATGGCTCTTCTCTGGCTTTATATTAGCGTTTGTTTCAGTAATCGCTTCGATTTGGATTCTCTTCCAATTTTACGTAACGGGTGATCAACCAGTTTCCAGTAAATACCCCGGAGTTGCGCTTTTCTTGCAAAATATTTTTATTTTTGGGTCTTCTCTTCTTTTGAAATACGGCCGAACAGAAGACAATTTTTAAGACAACATTTATTTCGTAAAACAGTATTTATTCAGTTATAGTCAAAACTGAATTCATTAAAATTTTTAAAATTTACTTCAATTTTTGAATAAAAATAAATTAATTTAACAATAACTTGAATTTGAACATGATCAATTTCAATCAATGATATGTCTAAAAGTTTTGGCATTAAATACAATCATTAGACTGATGTCAACATTAGTCGTAAGTCTAAACTTTTTTTAGTTATTTTTAATCCGATTTTAATCATAAATAAAATATGTTTTAATAATTTTTGTTTTGTTTTTAAATTAAATATTAACTTCTAATCAATAATTGATATCTTAAGCAATAAAAAAGCTTAAGGTTTGTCTTAAATTTGATTTATCCCTTAATTAGTCTAAAATCTCAAATAAGGAAAATGGGGGTTTCGAATAGGGTTTCCTTCAGTAAACACACATTTTTGCTCCCATCCCTTAAATGAGTTTCCTATCATATATTGTTTTAATGGAATCATTTGTTAGGGCTTTGGATAAGTCATCCATATTATAGACGACTTTCCCCCACGTATTTGTTAAAAGTATTACAACAGACATACAAATGAACTTGGCGAAAAAACCTGGAATTGCTATCTCAGGAATCTTGAGTTGTGCTGCCTCATAGACAATAGCATTACTCGGAGCACCGGCCGGAAACATAAAGGCAAACGAAGAGGCAATTGTCACCGGAAGCATAAGACGGAGAGGACTTATTCCTATCGATTCGCTCTTTTTTTGAATAAATGAAAAAAAATTGAAATTAAAATAATTATTAAAATTATACCAAATGTTTGACAATAGGCAGGAATATGGTAGCCGTGGCCGCATTACTCGACACTTCTGTGAAAAACATACTCAATATTGATACGATAATCGACAGAATGAGTGGAGACAAATGTAACAAATAGTGACTAATATGAGAACCAATTATTTTTGAAAGACCTGACTCCTTTCAAATAAAATATATTAATTCAATAAAAGATTAAATAAAATCAAAACCATTATTCCTGAAGACATTGCAAAAGCTCCTCCCATTAACAGGTAAACTCCCCATGGCACTTTCTCTTGAACACCTTTCCAACTCATTATAGGTTTAGAATTTCTCAGATCTCGAGGTTTGGCGGGAATGGCAAAACAAAGCACAACCATTAACATTGCGGCCGACGCGTCGTTTATATAATTCGGTCTAAAAAACAATAAATTCATCGAATGTTAAACATTTTTGACATAAACTTTAATTAATTTATTGGTTAAAGTTTAACCAATTTAAACAAATCACAGACACATACGTATTTGGAAAGAGTGCTGGAGACCAACCGGTGAAGAAATCAGGGTCTCTGAAAAACCTTTAAAACAATTTATATTAGAATTTATGAATAAATAAAAAGTTTTATTATAAACCAAAGCAACAGAAGTAACGAAAACATCACCAAAACTGCTGTTTCGTGAAAACTATTACAAATGAAAATTATTATTATTTCGAAAAGAAGTCCTCTCACGAAACGGATCCCAAAGACTTGTATTTCAGTCGAATGAAATCTTTTATAGACTTATCGTCAACTCTATACTCATTTATAGATAAAAAGAGTTAAAAAGAAATTTTAATTAAAATTTGGAAATACTTCGGAAAATTGCGAGTATAGACTACAACCAAATAAATCCAAACTAATAAAACGTTTATAATAAGACCCGGAATAGAAAAGAACATCCAATTGGCAAACGTTATTTTATCGCCTACTATACTAAAAGAAATAACTTGAACATTTCATAAATACTATATTCCTTTTTTACTCAGTTGTCATTCCTTTAAAAATCATATTAGTTGTGGTTCCGGTTATGGTTCCGGTGCCGCCAATTAGAGACGAAAATGTCACTGAAAGATAAATGACCCTTCTCATCAATTTATATGACTTTTCCTTTTCATTCTTCTCTCTTTCTATTCTTATTCTGAAGAGAAATGAAGGCCTCAACTAATGATCAAATAATAATTATATTTAATTATTAATACTTAATGGATGTCTTCTTTTTGAAAGAATCTATTGGTTCCAATTGTAAGCCATTGTTGACCACTGTTTGACCATTTATACCATCTGAAGCATAACAAAAGAAAAATCATTCAATTAATAGATACTTGAATTGAGTCTTCTTTTCACTGAAAGCTAATTACTTTCACTGCCTTAAAGTTGTAAGAATAGGGCACAGAATAATAGATCTTAATTTTATGAATTTCTCGAATTTAGTTTTTTAAACAAATGAAAAATCAATTAAATTAAAGAAAAATAAAGAAAATTATTTGAAAAATTTAATTTATATTTTTCACCCTTTCTTTAAGACACGTAAAGGTTATTATAAGTTATTTAAGTTAAAGAAATTATTAGTTAAAGAATTTTTCTTAAAATAAGTCACGATTCATGAGTTATGGTTTCAAATTGATTAACACAAATGAATTTAATACTAATTATTTGATTTATGACTTCAATGACAAACAACTATTGTATTAATATTTAATAATTTTCAAGTCTATTTTTGTTCAGTAATTAGTATTGAAGACATTTTTATTCTTTACTTTACTTTTATTATTTTGAGATTCATTTTCCAAACTTTGTTCCCTTATATTCTTTATAAGCGCTTCAATTATTGGAACCATTAGTGCAGTGGTGGCCGTATCTGAGATCCACATTGAAATAAAAGAAGTGGTTGACATAAATCCTAATAAAAGCCTTAAAGAAAGGGAAATAAAATACATTAAATACTGAATGACTTATTAGTTACCAAACGGGAGAAGTGCCGAAAAACATTAAAATTCTTAATGCAATTCTTTGGTGAAGATTTGATTCTTCGACGGCAACAGTCATTATAATACTTCCTAAAAATACCATTAAAGTGTCCTGTTCTCAATCAATACAAACACAGTTTACAATTAGATATTCAAAATAAATTGATTGTCCGTACATTACAATAGGACTGTGAAACATGTTTTGTTGACATAATCTCGAAGACTGGGAACAGCACTATAGGAATGAGAGCCGTTACCGCCAAAGGTATGGCTTCTGTTAGCCAATAGATGACCATAAGAGACACCACAAACACACATTTACTTTCCTTTTTAACAAAAGTTAAAGAAAAGTTTTTTTTTTCTTAAAATTCCTAACCTTTTGTTGAGAATAAATTAAAATTGAGGACAGAATAATAGGTGTTAACCACACTATTAGCCATTTTCGATACTTTAGAAGAGAATATTTCATTTTAAATTGTTTGGAACTGATTTCAGAGTACTTTCCTCTGAAGTTAAGCTCAAAATTCAAAATATATTTATTTAAAAGCAGTGAACAAACAGACGACTTATGAAGCGCTGAATAATCAACGAAATCATTTTAATGATTAAAACTTATAATTATTTTCCGCTGAATTTTCAGAAAGAGATCATCAAAACTGGTTTTTATGTAATTTTTAATAATAAAATTTCAGCGAAAAAAAATAATTGAAATAAAAGTTGGGATTTCAAAGTAAATAATGGTTTTGGATTTCAAAGGAATACTCTTCGAGTATTGTCTGTCAAATGAAATAAATAGTAATTTGCATTCAATTTGATTGATTGCCTTTTTCTAAATAAACACAATTTTTTTTATAAATCTGCTAAAAACCTGTTGTTTTTCATAGTTTCTAAATTAAAGTGAAATTTTGTGATTTTATTAATTTTGTTTATTAGTTCTAAACTGTCCTCATCTCAAATACAAAACATTTTTAATTATTAGTTTAGTTTTACAAATCAAAAGTCGAAGATTTCATCCAAAATACAATTCACGGAATAATTAGTCTATTTTTTAATTATTTTTTTAGAGAAATCGACACAAAATAAACAAAATTAGGGTTTTTTAAAACAATTGATAATTAATAAAATTGAAGTTTAATTAAGAACTTAAAAGATTCGATCGACTAATTTCATAAATTATCGGAATTATCACAAATTATTAAAAAAAAATTACATTATTTGAGATCTAAATTGAAATTCGATACAAAAGATTACAAATTTAAAGCAAAGATCGTTAAAATCAGTTTAACAAAAGTAAAGCCGTTCTTTCTGTGCGTCGGACACTCTAATCGCTTCTTTATAATCATTAATTTGGATGTCATCGCTTTCATCTCCACTGATAATAGAACGGACATCATTGGAATGAGATGAGGCATGTACTTTAGCGCGATATGCGGCCAAATCTGCGTAATAAACCGGTGCCGGAATCGATACCGATTTAGTACAGCGTTGATAGATATGACACAAATAGTATGTCATTTTACACATATCATTAGATGTAAAATGGTTTTCATCGGCCAATACGTAGTAATGCGCTGAACGACTGGTGCCCTAAAATTTATATGAAAATCAAATCATTCTTTTAATTAATATATTCTTACAATTCTTCCCGCGTGAGAACATAAATAAAAATCGAAATCATTCTTATGGGTAACGCTTTTTTCGACAACAGTTCCGGGAGGAATGTTTATCATTTTATCTGCAGTCATGAATCGGGTGTGATGTCTTTTCTGAACCACAATAAATGTCAGTTTGGGCTTAATATTCATTTTAGTAAATGCTTTGGTCAGAAGAGGGTATTCGTTGTCAATCACGTGTTGAAATTGACCCTCACTGACTCCATCCCTATAAAATATAATTTTTTGCGGCAAATTCTTCTGTTTTCGCTGATAATTGATAAGTAATTCAATCATCATTTCGTCCAAAAACTTAATCATTTCTTCTCTTGATTTTGGTTGCATTCGAACCGTTGTATAATAATTGGAAAACTCGTTGTCATAACTGCCAACGAGTGCCGCAATCGATGGACTAATCTTATCAGCGGGTGCTGGGTGATTTACATCTGCGCCCACAATCATAATAAACTTTTCTTTGAAAAGAGAAGGCATAGAAGTGCTGTCGAGTAATGCAACATTGGTTCCGCCCAATTTTGGATTGACTTTAAGCATAAGTTGTCTAAGATAACTTCGATTCCATTTCTTCATCCTTCTTGGATCTCTGGATCTTGGATTCCAAACGCTCAGAACATTAACGCATTGAGTGGTGAGCCCTCCAGAGTGTTGGACATCTCCCAAAAGTTTGATTTCACTGTATATGTCATCGCTATAAATATTGGACTTATCGGGAGTAATGAATAAAACCATTTTAAGGTTTTTAAATGCATTTAAATTATTTTTGATTCCATTGAAAGTGAGTTTTGGTGTAAATCTTCTAATAAGAACTACTTTCTTAGGCTTTTCAGTATTCATTCCCATTTCTTCTGCCTGAGAGCAAAGTTCTTTACAGAAATCATGGATCACATTATCTCCAAACGATTCTTCAAAAGACATATTAATGACAATCCAATTATTTAAACTGAAATAAATTCATTAAATTTTAAATTTAATTTTAAAAACAAACAAACCTTTGAGGTCTCAAGAAATGTGAGCTAGTTTTAAACATTTCCCACTCGCCGTCAACCGGTACAACCGGTCCTTTAGTATTTCTGTACTTCAGATTTGGGGGTAAAATAACAGTCGATTCGACTTTCAAAAGCTTTTGGTCGACATTTATTTCAAATTCTGTGAGAAATCTTTTGTTTTTATTGGCCATATCTTCGTTTGAATAGAATAGATCTTTAACGGTATCTTCACATGACTTAAGTCTTTCGTGCGGCAACTGTTGACCAGAAATACGAGTCATCTCTGATCGCTCGTTATTAGTCATCGAACGTCTTAGTCTTTGGTGAGGAACTAGTTTGCAGACCTCGAGGGGTAGTTTCACCACATTGTTGGGGTTTCCGACTTCAAGACACGGCAATTGTGGATAACTAAGTCTTCGGTTATACTTTTGTTGGAAGTAATCGACAACAGAGATCTGGCGACGTCTCATTTCAAAAACGCCTTGGTTATTTTTTTCTTCCCAATCAAATTTAATGTCTTTCGCCGATTCACTAAAAAATGCAATCAATTAAACTTATATTAAAATTGAAATAGATTATATACCTGCTCAATCCTAAAATGCGAAACTTCCTATATGAAGTGCCATAACTTATATGTCGAGCCTCCACTTGAAGACCAGACAATTCTTTCCTAACCTTTCGTCGAATAGTTTCAAACTCATGAGTTTTGGGAGGAATTCGTGTCAAATCGCCATTAATTATATAACCGATTAACTTATATAAAGGTATCGTTTCATTATAGAAAGCGGCGGCCGACCGATCAATATTTAGTGTCGGCCCAACCATTAGATTTCGAACCGAACTATAGAAACCATAGGCTAATAACAAGTATCGTCCCAATTGCTGTCCGACCACATCATCTTTGAAGATCGACTGACCGATTGGCACCCAATTCATTGTCGAGTTGTGGCGAAGAAGTGTATTAATAAAAAGAACACTCTTTTTGAGAGCCTCGTCGTCACACGTTATTCCTCTGTGATATAGATTTAAAATATTGAGGTCAATCTCTTCATTACTTTCGGCCATTTTTATGTTAACAAAAAATTCTGAATCTCTTCCCTCATCACTTAAGGTCACCGCCAGACGAAGAGATTGCTTTCCTTGAGTTCCCTCCAATATTTTGGACGTAAACATATTTTTCTGTCCGTCATATACGGGATTAATGTTTGCAAAGACTCGATTTCCGTTTCGAGAGTAGTAATCAACCATTGATTGGAATATCTTCCGATTGAGTTTTGTGGCCAACTTTCGGGAAAACTTATTCTTCTTTTTTTCCGAAACATTTGTGTCCTCTATTTCTTTGTCGACAACATTTGGGTCTTTGATCTGTGACTTAATAGCCCTTTCAATTTCGATGTCGTAGTGAAACGCTTTCTTTTTGCCAACTCTTAACAGGAAGTGATTCGCCAACAAATGCAGAGGTCTTCCAATAACTGAATCTTTTGGTCGATTTGGAAATTTCATTGAAATTCGTGGTTCGAATTTAATCATCTTTTTTACGTCTTCAGCCAAATCGGACTCTATTTTCTGGAAAATAAATGACTCATTTTTGCAAAACTATCGCATTTATGCTATACTTTATGTAAATTTAGTGAATAAGTAATAAATGAGATTTAAATCAAATATTTATACCTGAGATGTCGGACTCCTTCGCGAAGAAACAGCTTTTTGAGAGACAGCACTCTCTGTGGCTGAAGATTGTTGTGAAGACTGCGGTTCTGTTGGTGTTGTCGGCGCAGATGTTGGTACAGATGTTGGTACAGACATCGGCACAATTGTAGGAACATTTGCCGGTTGTTGTGTCGGTTCAATTGTTGGTTGAACTGGTGGTTGAGGAGATCCAAGAGTTGGGAAGTCCTCCTCTTCTGCTACAAATTGCGCTCTAGGAGTGGGTCCTCCTATCATATGGACAACCATTTAGAATAAAAGGCGAAACTATAGTCCACAAAATACCTGACTTTCGGGGAGACTTTCCCTTCTTTTTTCCCATTTCTGTCAAATAAAACCTTTTAGTGATAATTAGTTTTTAATCAATTGTTTTCAAAACTAGTATTGAAATGAATCCAAACTTATTTTCTAACAATTCTTTGATTAAAACATGAATTAAGTGACACTACTTTATGATAGATGTGTTTATAAGTCACTCAATATTTTAATCATTAATGAAATTATCATTTGATTCAAATGAAAAACATATCACTAATGACTCCATTTTTGAGTCATATTTTTAAAAAATTGAATTTTATTTAATTTGAAATTAAACTAAACTTAAATGATTTGTATATTTGAGACTTACCTCCAATTGATGTTAACTTAAACTTAAAACTGATTGAATTATTGCAAAACTAATGATATTTAAATAAAACTAATTTAAAAGTCTTTTGGATGAGAATTTGATCGCACTTAACGTCAAAACACAGACTAAAAGCGTTTAAACGAGTAAACGAACAGTTCTTACAAATAAAACGTATAGTTCTTAAGTTATTGATATCAAATACTATACACGTACTACTTGTAAGAATTAATATGGCACACAAATACTGTGCACTTTCTCGTTTAATCACCCACTCTGTAATCAATGATAATGAGACCATCGATGAAACGGAACAAATGGAAGACACGCAAAGAGAGGGCCCATCGACTAAACCAATTGAAGTGAATAAACAGAATAAGACTTTTAAAAATTCAGCCAAAAAGAGATTAAGATTTGAATCAAATGATGACGAAATGGAAATATCTTCAGGCGATGACTTCGACA
>JAQFZM010001305.1:0-19369 GCA_034695785.1 Galumna obvia | reverse complement strand
ACGGTTTTAATTACTTTAAAATATCTATTCGTTTCCAAAAGAATGTCATCACTTTTGATATTTATTTTGTTCTTGACCTTAATCAAAACTGAAGACTACTGTAGTTTCCATAAACACTTAGGAAAATACGAAGGAATAAATGTTTACACATATTATTCCCGTTTTGAAAGTAGCGAATTGTTTGCAGTCAATAAGAAAGGACTAAAATATCAGTTGGATTTGAAAGTCGACAAAAGAGAAGTAGAACTAAAGGGAAAACCTATAAATAAAAGCGATTCTCAAATAGTCCACAGAACTGGAATTCATTTCGAAGCTTTTGTTAGTAAAAAGTATACGGATAATTTGAAGTGTTATTACAACAGTTGGACAAATAAATAGGTAATTATTGACTTAAAAATGATTTTAAACTAAATGTAATTTATAGGGAATACCAAAATTGTAGTGTCAGAGAGAAGGTAAAGGTAAAATAAAGCCAAAATTTAGCGCCAGTCGTAGTGTTCCTCTCAATTCACTGAATGATTCGGTGTTATTCCGTCCATTCACTACTAAATGGTTTAATGCCAGTGTTATAACATTAGTTAATAGGACAGGCAAAGGAATCCAATACATACACTTCGATGAAAGACATAAGAGATATTCAATAGAAAGTTCTTGTGGTAAATGTGTCTATCGTTCGTTCATTGAAATGCTGAGCCATAACCTCATCACAACTTTGGAGTCTATTCTTGATTACAATTGGGATACACCTGACTCTAAACATAGGTTTGTGTTGTTCTTTAACATTGAGGAACAGCCCATGTATTGTTACCAAACGGCTGATAAGGACAACACATATACAGTCAACTCAAATCATAACTGATTTTTTTAAATTAAGATTTCACCATGATAATCTTATGCGAATTTTAAAGGTTTGACATCATTTTAAAGCTTATTAATTGGATTTTCTTAAATGAACCTTGAATTTATGTGAATGATCTAGTTAATATGATTTCTGATTGATCAAAGAAAAAGTAGCAATTTTCGTTTGGAGAAAAATCAATCAATTAAAACAATAAAATTTTATTAAAATCACACATTTTATTATTTTCTCTCTTTGAATATTGTAATAAAAGATTAAACTAAGATGAAATAAATAAAGAAATGTGATAAATTGAAATGAATTAATTGAATTTGATATTTGGTGTATCCCCAAAATTTGCTAAATTTACCACCGCCACCCACCAAACTCCAATACAAAGAAAAATGCCACTTTAAATTTGATGGATCAGAAATCATATGAATTAGATCATTCAAATAAATTCAATATACATTTAAGAAAATCCAATTATTAAACTTTAAAATGATATCAAACTTTTGTATATCGGATAAGATTATCATGGTGAAATCTCAATTTCAAAAAATCAGTTATGATTTGCGTTGATTGTATGTTCTTTTTTTTGTGGACAAACTATCAGAAACTCATTAATTATACAAAATCAATTTCGAGAATGATATACTTGCTAAATTAGAGCTTAGATTTAATTTTATTCAGTTTAGTTAAAATTGCAGAACAGAAATACAAATTTATAATCAAAATATTATCTTAATTTTGAAAAACAGCTAAAGTTTTATTTTATGCAAAAAAAATATTTTAAGTATTAATTGTAAGAAGAATTGAAAAAATCAAATTTATTTTTAGAAATTTTTGAAACTGAACTTGATTATAATTTATTCTTAATATGAATTTGTTGACATTTTAATTGCTTTGACAAAGATTCCATTTTTGGGAACAACAGACACCAATTTGTACTTGGTTGCTAATGTTCCAAATTCAGTACTAGAACCAGGTTCAAGTTTATAATCCAAAAGTAGATTAGCCAAGGTTAACTTCATTTGTAAATAAGCTAATCGCAATCCAACGCAGTTTCTCGGGCCGTCACCGAAGGACAGCCACGAAGAGGACTTTATCTCGTGTTTGCGTTCATCACTGAAACGCATCGGATCAAATTGTTCCGGATTAGGCCAATATTGAGGGTCGCGTTGTATGTTATGAGTAGAAATAGTAACAGTCGTTCCCTTTGGAATTGTCATGTCTTTGTATTTATAATCGGAGAGACATTCACGAGAAGAGCCGTGAATTAAAGGCGGATAAAGTCTTAGCACTTCCTTTAGGACACATTCCATGTAATGAAGTTTTGATATACTATTGTAGTCGAATTTACCCTCACTTTCGTAGACATCCTTTATTTCTTGTCTGACCTTTTGTTGAATATCTAAATGATTGACCAACAAATGTGTTGTATAGGCCAGTGCTGTACTCGTTGTGTCATAACCAGCACTTAAAAAGACAATACTATTTCCAATGACTTCATCTTTTCTTAAGGAAATAAAACGTTGACTTTTCTTCAGTTTTTCATTATTTGTATCTTTTGTTGTTATCATCGAATCATTATTTTCTTCAAGACTTGAGACCAAACTTTGATTCGAAATATAAGACATGTCTTCTTCACTAACTCTTGTGTCTAACAATGTTTGTAACAAATCATTTGGTTTATAACCGCTTTTTTCCCTTAATTTAATTATTTCCGAAACCTTTTCAATTATTAAAGGAACAGGGTTTATTCTTAACCAGTCACAAATAATTTCAGTATATGCCCTTAAAATGTTTATAAAAGTAGCAAGCTCAGGAAAGCAAAGCACTATAATTAAGAGTGTTTTATTGACTCTGGATTTAAGATATTTGTGAACAATTTTAATGAAAAAATTGTTCTCATAATTATTCTGTGCGTCTATTTCTACACCAAAAGCAGATTTTATAATAATCTCAAGACTTAGTCTCTGGTAATAATCATAAATATCAAACTTAAGTCCTGTCTCTGACTTTTTCTCAATTAATTTCATAAAAGTATTGATTGAGTTAACCAAAAGTGGAATCATTGCTCTCTGTTTGGAAGAACTAAAAGTTGGCGAACAAAGACTTCTTATTTGTCTCCATTGAAGTCCGCGAGCGGTTAGTATATGGTTATAGTCGAGACTCGGGTGTAAATACCTCATATACAATGTTCTGTCGCTAAAGTTATTAAAGTCTTTAATCAGAATATTTTTAGCCAATTCTATGTCCGCCACCAAAACATTAAGTTTAGCTCCAGAATAATAGCCAACAATTTTTCCGTATTTTTCAATCAGTTTTTTCTGTCTTTCAATAATCGGAAGATTATTTTCTTCAAAGAGATGTCCAAATATTAGGTGAGGTGTACTTCCAGGTATACCATTTCGTCTTAAGACTAACATCATTTTCATCCTTTTGTAAAACCAGACAAAAGTCACAAACATTGATACAATGAAAATCCACATTTTTTAAACTAATTTTTATAAAACAAAATTTGATTAATCTTTTGTTACAAAATATAGTTAACACTTATTTGAAAAAACCTTTTGATGTAAATATCTTTTGTTATTATGTGAACAACTTAAGGTTGGAGGGGATGCAGAATAGAGTAGGGGTCGAATATTGCTCTCAACCAATGGAAAAGTGTAAACAATGGATTCGACCCCTACTCTATTCTGCATCCCCTGCAACCTTAAGTTGTTCACATAATACATTGAATGTTTAACATTATAACTCGTAATTTATGAGCACCATAAGAAAAAACGGTGCATAAGATGCACCTGATTATATCAGGACTTGATATATCAAATGTATACTGTACTTTCACTAAGGTTCATCTTTTATATTAAAATTGAGTTATAGTTTATTCCTTTCAATAATTGTATTAAAGTTCTCTCTCCCTCTTCTCCACTTCCCCATTTCCCTGATCAAGCGTATAAATGATAATCGATAATACGAGCTAAATCTTGTGTCCAGAAGTTCTCTTTTCAAAGCCCAAATAAATGTGAGGATAGGCCCAAAGGCTGTGCTCTTGATAGTTTATAAATATGGCTGATGTCTAGGGCTGTATTCAGTACTCGATCTTCAGTACTCTTATTCGTAATGCGAGGCCTCTCTCAGTGGCCGAGTATTCAATCCAATAGAGTAATAAAAAGTGAGGGCAAACGCACAAACAATTTAAAACAAATAAACTTTAAAATAATTATACTTTAAATCATATAAAATTACTGTCCAAAGGACAGGCCGGGAAAGGCACGAACTAACAGTCCCGACAAACGCGTGTTTACGGAGGGCACGCCGTTTCGTAACCACGACTTGGGATGTGTTTAACGGCACAGACTTACGTTAAACACATCATTACTTTTAATTTAATTATTAATTATTAATTGTGAGCCCATATCCCAAAACCTTTGGTGTCGTCTTATGCTTTGCAAATAATAAACACAACTGTTAGGTTTGAGACAAAATTAAGGACTAATTTAATAGTGAAAAATACATTTAGCTCAACACCTCTGGTGTTGAGCACAGAATTAAATAATTTGAACTCTAAATACATTTCAATCAAATAAAGTTTAAGTTTTAAACTTAACTTTAAATCATTTCTGAAAAATAAATTGAAAGTTTATGAGTTACTAAGAGTGAGCACAGGTTTACTCAACTCTAATAAATAAAAAGTAATTTTTAATGGAAAAATGAATTTGAGTCAGATCATTCCCCGATCGCCTAGACCTGAGCCCTGGTCAGGCAAAGAAGGTGTCTCTTCAATGTACGGATCAGTTCTTTAAGATCTGTTCCCAAATTCGTCATAGTTTTGAAAAATTCGTCTTTAAAATTATTGTCAATAATTAAGAGATCTCTGCTGTTATTCATTAATAGATCTTTAGTGAAATGAAAGCACTCCATATTATTAGTTCTCAAACTTCCCGTTTAAAGTCGCTTAGAAGGCGGTGACAGTTCACGATCCGGTTCTCAAGAGGAGTTCCCAATCCTGGGACCCAAAGGGTCACGTCTGGGAATGACCACTTCTTCCTCATCAGATGAATATTCAGTATTGGTTCTTTAAATAGGGATATCATAACTAGGATACAGTAACGTTCGCACTCGTGTACAGTTAGACTCGATTTCTGACGGATCGCTACAATCTATTCTTTCACTGATAGGGAGTCTCACAAAAACGAAACTCTGATCCTGAGGATCCTCTGTGAATAAGCGCGGGGGCTTATACTCAGGCCAACCCTTGGCTCCGTCAAATACCAGATAATTCTGGTCTATAATGATGTCTAATTCGCTCCAAAGACCAGTTTCAGTGAGTTCTCTCGGATGAGGAATGAGAGTCAGTTCCTTCTCACGTTGTTTAGGTAACCATTTGGATAGAGTTCGGTGATAGTCATAGACCATCACATAACTAAAAGGGAAAATTCGAGGATAAACTAACAAATAATCCAGAGATCTGTGATACCAATCCCTGTGATTCTTCTGCAAAAACTGCTCGAAATGTAGAACAGTCCAATAACGAGGCACTTCCACTCTTAGGGGCTCTTCAGTGCCAAATCTTATGATTATTTTAACTCTTTCGAAATTTCCATATCTTTCCGCAGTGGGAAATGGAGGAAGGTAGGCCTTGGTAGGGAACCACCTCTTCCTCTCTTCATAATTACTGATTTTTAGTTCTTTAATTACTTCGTTTAAATGAGTGATTTCATGTGAATCCACATTTTGATTATAAGTCCGATTAACAGGGGCTGACTGTATCTTATCTTCGGATAAATTCACTTTTTGTTGTATTCGTTCAGGACTTCTATGTAGAAGTCCTTTTGATTCATAGAATACCTGTATCGACGTCTGAATAAAATCAAAAACATTTTTCGATAACACTTCTGTAGACACAGCTCTGAATCTCAAGAGATTCAGGATATGAATTATGTCACTCTCGTATCGACGAGTTTTAATCTCTTTTTCTCTCAGGAGGTGATCGTAATCTCTGAGAATCCCCATAACTCTGTCCTGAAAAGTATTCCATTTCATAATCGATGCCTTTTGAAGGATAGGTGACAAACAATATTCCTTTTCTAAGATTTCTCTCATTTGATTAAATAAACTCATAGTCTCTCCTAAGACCAGATCACGAGTTTGAGAAGAACGCCAAACCCTTAACTGGAAATCATATCTTTCATTGAGTTCCTCATTAGTCTGTTGTAGAGTAAGGATTAGATTCCGGTTTTCCTCAGTTTCACTAATCAATGAAGTAATATATTTTTGGTAATCACTGATTGTCTTCTTAAGAGAGAAAATGTCATTTTCCTCCATAGGGTCGCCATTAGTGTTCAAAATCGAATCCATTCGACATAACTGTATTTGTTTAGTGCCAAAGATATAACTCTCATTTATTATATCTCTCTCTTTAAAAGCACTCCTCAAGAGTCCACACAATTGTTGACACAAAATTTGATATTTAATTTTTTCGTTTATCCCTTTCTTCGGAATCAGTTCGCAATAGTGAACGCCTCTCGTAAATGGATTTAGAAATGCCTGACATTCGTTACAAACAGAATAATAGCTCTCAAATTCCCAACACTTTTCGATTGAGGGGTAAATTATGTTTTCCTTATTGTAAATGAAGTGTTGGTTTGGACTGTGAAGACTAAACGGAAGCACAGTATCGGACATTGACTGTAAACAGGTCTCACACATGTGATGATCCAAGACTTTATTCAATTCTTGTCTATTAGTGACGGGTATTCTCTCTACCATTGAGGAATAAGTCTGTCCTGGAACACATCGCACAGGAAACTTAGATAATGGTTCCTGGCTAACAAAACAGTGCAATCGAGGGAAATGTTCTGTAATTTGTACAAGAGCAATCCCTTTTCGTTCGGTATAGTTCTGAGTAATTATGCCGTTCGTTGTCTCAATAGTGATCTTAATTACATTATCGTATCTTTTAAATACTTTACTCGAGTCGAGCCGTGACTGCAATCCGTTCGGGGGTTCGGTTTGAGTGTTATAATGAGAATACAAATATTCGTAATCGTTATCAATAGTTATGTCTTCCGTCGGGAGTCTTATATTATCGATGGTTGGAATGACTTTCTTCTGTCCCATTATTTCAATCATTTCCGGGAGTTTGCATTCATTGCTTTGAAAGCAATCAATAAATTCAAAGTCTCGTCTTTTAGACATATTTTTAATGTCAATAGTTTGAGACATTCCTGACTGAATATCATTCTATTGACAACTCATCTCTCTATTCAATAAAATCAACTCATAGTTGTGACACATATCATAAACTGTGTTTCACATATCTTAAACTGTGGCACACATTTAGCATTAATTATGAGTCAATTATTAGTTTTCCTTTCGAGTAAAATCAATGCTTTATGTTTAGTTCTGGTCTGACTGCCGATGTGTTAACATCAATAAATTCTATTATATTTGTGTTCAACACTTATTGTATTAAATGCTTTAGTTTTGATTTATTTCTTAATAAAGTATTTTTACTTAAAAATTGTTGTCCACTATATGTGACCTCCGATTAGAACCGTCACAAGTTTTTATGCCTTCGATTTCAGAGATAAAGAGATTAATAAAAAGTCAAACAAAAGGTTTACCTCAAGAATGAGATTAAGATTAAAGTGTTGAAACGAAAAGCAAACAAACACAGAGTCAGACAAATACTTAAAATTAAAACTAAAAACGTTTTTTAAAACAAAGTCAAAATCGAGCACAGAATGATGTTAAGAGTCATGAAAAGAGTGATAAATATTAGTCAAGACCTGCCATTTCATTGGTCTGGCCTTTTGTCATAAGAGGTTTTTCCTAAATCTGGGATAAGACTAAAACGTTGAGTGCAGTGATTAAGAGTAAACGTGATAGGTTAATCTTAGTGCCATTCCCACAGCTCAGGTCTGGGCTCAACACCGGTCTAAGTGTGACTAATCTCAAGTTCAGTCAGTAATAGAGATTTACTGACTAAAGGTTCAGCTCATTGACCTGTAATATGGCTCTACCGCACAGAATGAAAATTCAATGATTTATAGCGTTTTCTTTTGAATTTCAAATTTATTTTCAATTTTATTGATTTCAATAAAAGATTACATTTTTACTGATTGTTAAGAGGATAGGCTTCACAGAAAGCCTTAAAAGCTCGAGTGATATGACGACAGGCTTTCCTGACTCTCATGTATTCGGTCGTGTCTAACGAAAGTGGACGGCATTCTTGTCATGATTTCCCTCACAATGGGTTCGGTCTCTCTGGTAGTGATTTCTTTGTGCCAAATAGGAATTACATTCCTTTTCATAAATTCTCGAGAGTTACTGTCCATAACAGCTCTGGTAGTGAGAGTCGGGTCACTTAAATACCCCCAAAAGGAAGCGGTTAAATGACTCAAATTCCGAATTAAGTCATAATTTTCATCATAATAATCTTTTGTTGAGAGAGGGGTTGAATATCTGTGGATCGGTCTCTTTCTCTCTGAAAAGAATCCCTTCCTCTGGAAATACATATAGTGATCCGCCAAATGGTACTCTCTTTTAATAATTAGATGAAAGAGAGTGTTATGAAAGTAGAGAAGTGTTGGTCTACTCGGATTGTTGTTAGGGTTGATAACATCGATATTAAATTCGAAAGAAAAGGCAATGAGATGTCCTCTAAACCAGACCTCGATTATCATTTCAGGATTAAGCCATTGAGTTAGCATATGATCTTTAAGACCCACTAATGTGTAGTAGTCATCGGGTAATGGATATTCAATTTCCATTAATTTCGCTCTAATTTCAGTAGGGAATGGACTGATTGTAGATCCCGTTAAAGCCATGTCCGGCACATAATAATAAACTGATTGAGTGTCAGACTGATGGGCCTGAATAAAGAAACCCATATATTGTTTACGGATCATATATAACCATGGTAGGTCACAATAAAGAGAACTATAATGTGTGTTATATGTTTTGGCTAAAAGTTAGCGGAAAATTAAAACTGAATCGTTTTGACATTACTGTCGGACATTATTGTGATTTAGATCTCGGTTTTGGATTCGGTCTGAGTCTCCCATTCTTACGCCAATTATAAGTGCTTTGCTTATTGTTAGGCTTTTTACTTCTAACCTGAGGCAAGTCTACCACTTCAGTCGATGCCGGTATATCCGTATTAAAATTCGTTTCGGTACTTACAGTAGTGTCTGAGTTATTACTGACAACTGCTTCAGTACTTCCCCTCCTTTTATTCAAACACCTTTGTTTGTAAGGCACTATTCTCTCGACATTTACTCGTTTGAACCTATACTTTCCATTAGCAGAGACTACTAAATAGGTATTAGTCGATAGTCTCCGGGCGATGATATAAACACTCGATTAACGGTATTGAAGTTTTCCTCCTCTTTTGGTTTTATTTGAGGGATATGTAAAAGCACTTCGTCTCCCATTTTAAATGAGACCTCTTTGCGACCGATTTTAAATCGTTGTTCAGTTTTTCTCTGCAATTCTTGATAATTGGTTTTTGCTTTTTCTCGAATGGCTGTTAAGCGTTTGGACAGCATTTCATTCGCTTTTCCCGATAATAGAGTGAGTGAATCCTTTTTAAGACCCGATTCAATCGGTACTCGAGGTTCTTGACCAAATAGAACTCGAAATGGAGACATTTTGGTGGTAGAGTTCGGAACTGAGTTATGGCAAAACTCAACGAAAGGAACAAATTTATGCCATTTATTATACTTTTGAAAGAAATGAGTCAGTGAATAGCCGATAAATTTATTTATGCTCTCAACCATTCCATTAGTTCTCGGATGGAACGCTTTGGTCATTACGTATTGAATACCATAAGTGCGATAAAAAATTTTACACTGAAGCCCTGCTAGATTCGGACCTCGGTCAGTGACAATAATATCCGGGAAACCAAATGTCAATAAAATTCTTATGGTGAGCACATCGGTCATCGGTTCCATTACTGCATATCGACTTAATTGATCGATGATCAGAAGAATATATTTGTATTTCTTTGATTTTTTGTTTTCGTGATCAGAGCTCGCAGGTAATGGACCCAAATTATCCATAAAACAAGTTTGAAATAATCGATCGGCGGCCGGTATTGGTTGGTAAGGCCTTGATTTAGGTGAACGTGTGATTTCCGTTTTTGACACACTTCACAGGACAGCACATAATCTCTTATATCAATTAACATATGCTTCCAAAAGAAACGATCGGTGATATTACTTGCAGTCTTATATATTCCGAAGTGTCCATACGAGTCATGACACGCATAGAGAACTTTATTTACGAATGTCTGAGGGATGACTAACCAATATCTGATCTCGTCTTCCATTATATCGATTCGGTTGAGCTTTTCATTTGAAATCAAAAATTTTTCGCTTTTCTCTTATTTTTCTCCGATTTGTTTGAAATTAGAATAACCCGATATTTATGACAGAATTCATCTAATTTTTGTTCTTCAATCAAATCCATATCAGAAAAAGAGAGCAATTCCTGTAATTAACTCAAATCACAGTTTGGTTACCGACTGTTGATGACATATAGTGGAAACGCTGTGATATCATCGGTTTCAGTGTTTGGTAGTGGAAAACGCGACAAACAGTCGGCATTACATATAGTATTACCCCGAATATACTTTATCTCAAAAGAAAAGTCTTGTAATCTCAGTGGCTAACGAGTGAGTCTCGCATTTGGGTCTTTACACCGCATTAAATGACAGAGAGCATGGTGATCCACTTTACAAGTGAAGTGAACTCCATGTTAGTAATGCCTAAACTTAATGATAGTCCAAACCAATGCCAAACATTCCAATTGAGTGGTATGATATCGGGTTTCAGCGCTGGTCAAAGTGCGCGATACGTAGTGAATTGCTTGTGGTTTCTTGTCATCCGTATATTGAATCAGTTCACCCGCTATACCATAACCGCAGGCATCGGTTCTCACTTCCAACGGTCTGTTAGGATCATAGTGACCCAACACAAGTTCTATAGTGAGAGCACTCTTAAGTGTTTCAAAAGCTGTGTGTCTCACAGAATTCCACTCAAAGACACAGTCTTTCTTCAATAGTTCCAATAAGAAGTGGGCTATGATTGAAAAGCCTTTTATGATTCGTCGGTAGAAACCAACTAAACCGAGAAACTGTTTGATGTGTTTCGCGTTCTTTGGTATCGGTATTGACTGAACTGCTAATAGTTTCTTTGGGTCGGGTCTCATTCCTTCACTCGTTATTTCGTGTCCCAAATAAATGACTTTATCCGATAAAAATTCACATTTGTCTTTAGACATCTTCAGACCAGATTCAGTCATTCTTTTGAATAGTGATTCGAGTCTCAAAATGTTCACAAAAATCTTTTGAAAAGACTATAATATCGTTTAAATATATAAAACATGTCTGTCTTATGAGACCATCGAAAACTCTTTGCATCACTCGGGCGCAAGCGGCCGGTCCATTGATTAAGCCGAACAAGAGCACTTCCCAAGCATAGGTACCGATATGTGTGACAAAATTTGTTTTGTGTTTTGTCTCTGGATCTAACGGTATTTGCCAGAAACAACTTTTAAAATAAAGTGTCGAAAAATATTTATTGTTGGCTAAGGCTTCTAAGCCGTCCTCCATTCGTGGTAATGGGTATCTGTCCTGAGTAGTGATTTTATTCACTTTCCGATAGTCACAACACAATCTGATATCTCCTGTTTTCTTTTGCACCAAAACAATAGGTACTCCCCAATCAGTTCGTATGGGTTTTATCAGACCTTGGTTCAAGAGTCGGTGAACCTCTTTTTCAATGAACTCTTTTTCTCGAACACTCGTTCGGGAAGGAAAGGTTCGCACTGGCGGGTGGTCTCCAGTGTCAATACGATAACTTTCACCAGATACTCGATCAATCGGGTCATTTTCCAGACAGAAAGAATTTCTGTATTTCGAAAATAACTGCAAAGTTCTGTTCGTTGAGAGGGAATGAGTTCACTACGAATACTAATCGCTTTTTCTAACTCCGAATCAATGGCATATTTATACCAAGGTAACTCTTCGGAGTCACCAATTTCTCTCTCTTGACAATAATCACTTATTTGAGATATTGATTGATTTAATAATTCGTTTAATTTTAATTCTTCTAATAATTGATTCAAAGGTGAACCAACTTTTGAGTTAAAGTTTGATCTCACAGACAATTTTTTATATAATGATTTTTGATCCTCATTTAGGTCAGACAATTCTTCCTCTGTATCAACACATTCGCTAAAGTCAAACAATTCATTTTGTTTAGAGGGAGGGTTCGACTGATCTTTCGGAGACTGATCTCTGTTTCCATTAATATTAACAAAATTTGTTGCATTTATAATGAAATCCTCGATATCGAGAGGTTGTACTTCTCCGACACGAAGTCCTTTCGGTAACCATAAAGTATTCAAAGAGTCATTTGTAATCAATAGAGTCATATAAGTTACGAGTCCATCGACTACTCCTTCACTGATATGAAAGTCAGATTCATAGCACTTCGATTCAGCGCTCAAATTCTTAATAACAGAGAGTCTTAAAACTATCGGTAGTCTCACTCTGACTGGAAATGTCTCACTTGGTTTAAGACAAACAAAATACTTGAGAGTAACGTATTGTTTATTGTCTGCTTTCTGATCTTCGAGAGTAATTGCCATGATTCGTGACTCATAATTGTCCGGAGTTTTTGCTTTTGGAGTAAATCGAACTCTTTTAGAGGGGGTATCACACTTTTTAGGAGTCTCCTTCCGAGGGGTACCCTACTTAACGATTTTAACTTCACTACCCGATGGTAATGGGCACTCTTTCGGTAATAAACAGCCTTAATTCGGCTCATCGACATCTCTGACTTTATATCTGTTAGGGTTGGTCTTAATTCCCCCCAATTCGACTTATTTGAGCTTTTCCTTCATTTCCACTTCTTCACTGAAGAACCACATGTGATGAGCGAGAGAGACAATCACATGCATAGGACCCATGAAGTCCACACCCAATATCACATCTATGTCCATCTTTGTGATAATGGCCACCGGCATTACTATGCATCGCCCCTTTAATTCTAGTTCAACCACAATATAACCCAGTGGCTTTATACACGTTGAATCGGCCATTGATAGAGATTGATGTGGCCATGACTTCCACTCGAGTTTTAGAAGTGTTGCCAACTTCTGTGAAATGACTGTAATCGCGGCCCCAGTGTCTAAGATCATCAAACGAGATTTCAATCATTTAAGGTGTAAAAACACTCTTTTCAATTTCATGACCCAATTGATTGCAATTATTTTTACCCCAACCTAAAACCTTTCCATCATTTGTCAGCGCAAAAGAGGAATTAAAATAACAATAAACTGATTTAATTGAGAGAATTCAATCAAAATTGGTTTTATCATTTTCTCTCCTTTTCCTTCTCCGCAACCGATTTGTCCAAATCTATTTTTACCCCACCCAAATACACATTTATTGAAAGTTAGAACCAAAGAGTGAAATAAACCGCAACTTACTTGAGCTACTTTCTGTCAGACAATAAATTAATATTTAAAAATAGATTTATTTTTGTTAATAAACTTACGTATAATCACTTTTGGTTTAAAATTTTCTTTATCCCTACTAGTATGATCTCGACCCAATTGACCATAAACATTATTGCACCAACCATAAAATTTTCCTTCATTATTCAAAGCCAAAATAAAATCACCACCAATAAAAAACTCTTTTATATTCTTTTCATTTAATTCATGTATTTGTTTCGGTTTATTCACTTTATTGTTGTGACCAAAACCTAAAACACCTGAAAAGTTATAACCAAATTCAAAAACGATATCATCTCTGGTAATAAATAATACATTGTTTTTTTGAAAATAGTCTTTGAAAACATGAAAAAATTTTATTTTATTTTTCAAAAATTCACTGATTTTATCAAATATTTTAAAATCATTAATCGATGACATTATAATTTCCCTTTTGAATCTTGTTATTAAATTAGATTTGTAGAATTTCAATGTAAATTTGTAATTTAAACAAACCTAAATATTTATATATTATTTATTTTAGAACATGGATTCCAAAATTAAATTGAAACGCATTTGATATGAGATAAGTTTCCAAATACTGTTTCTTTGATTAGATTAAAAATTTAATTATATGTCATAAAACAATTAACTATTAAGGGCATATAATTTATGTATTCCTTATGACCACAATAATTGGCGGCACTTTAGTATCTTTCCCGGCGCGTTGAAGGGTGTGTCATACATGTATATCGTTGGATAGCTTAGTGGGAGGGTAGTTTATATAGGCAATATGAAGTTTCGGAAATCAAAGTTTCAAAAGTTAGGAGATAAGTTTTTATACATTGTAATAGATATGGAAAAGGGCATAACTCAACTTAACTTAAGCTAACCTAACCTAACTTAAATAATTTTATATAAAAATAATTAAATTTGTAAATATGATCAAGTAAAAATAAATTATTTTTTGTTAAAGTTATTTGTTTAGTGTTGGTTTGGTTAGGTTAGGTTAATTTTATGCCTTTTATATTTATTTAATTGAGTAAAGCCCTTTTTCATATCTATTTCAATGTATAAAAAGCGCATCTACTAACTTTTGTAACTTTGTTTTCCAACACTTCATATTTTATATTTAGATACCTGACCCCTCTAGGTAACTTAATATACAGTCGAAGACATGACTATGTGAGTTAACAAAACCTTGATTACTTTTGATTGTATTATTTTTTATTTTCAAGCGGTTTTCAATAAAATGATCTAGTATGATTGTATTTTCATAAAAGATTACCATATTTAAGATTTAATAAAGATATACCAAATTTTATCTATATTGTTTAAAATTTGGGAAAAATTCATTTTAATTTTTTAATTTTGACCCCCTTTAGCTATTTTATTTTAGGTTTAATCAAAATATGCCTTGCAATAAAATTGCTTCAATTAAGTTCCTTTATCTAAAAATTACAAAATATTTTGGATTCCATCTCTTTCAAATTTCAATAATGGTACCCCATAGATATTTTTACAAAAATCCTAGATATTTAAATTGAAGTTTTTTATTTCTGAACCGATTTTATTGATCTTGGTATCATATTAAAAGGCATCTAGTCCTCTCTATGTATTAAATAAAAATTAAACCATATTAGAAAAATTAAGGTTAAATCCTCGAAAAACGAAATTTTTGTTTGATAATCACAAAAATTATTTTATCTCGATAAATATTTCTTTTTATAATTAGTTTGATGAAGTACCACTATTCTAGATTATTTTATTCAAAACCGCTTTAAAATCTAACAATCCATTCAAAAGAAATTAAAGTTTTTCTAAATCACATTGTTATGTCTTCGACTTTATTTGTGGCGCCATCTAACGCGCAGGGCAAGATACTAAAACCACCCAATAATTCCCTGAAATAATTTATAATATATATTAATAGATTACCATCACCTCTGAATATAGTATAATATAATTTTAATAATCACTAATATTTCAAATTAATTAAAATAATATACAGTGAAGACCTTTTACGCGTCCGATGATTTTAGCTTGTATTTTCTTTAATATTTAAGATAATCAAATTATTTTTAAACACCAAATATGGTTTTGCCGATATTTTATGAAATCAAAAAATATTTAAATTAACATGTTTATTTTTCTAATTACTTTTGATGTAAATTCTGATAAGGAAATAAACGTAGTTTTTGTAATAAGTCATATGTTTTCTACTATTCCATAAAATTGTGAATCACATTGCGAAAGGTGTGACTTTCATAGAAGAAAGGCTGTAAATATTAAAAAAATTAAATAAAAACAAATCTAAAAACTTCTCAAATTAGAGCTATTTTTGTTAAATTATAGCAGAGCAGTATTAGAGCTAACAGTATTAAATTCATTATGTCTATTGATTTGCCTTTTTAACAAATACGTTAGTATTTCTTTATTTAAAATTATAGGCATATTTTATGTATAATATATAAATAAATAAATAAAATGTAGTAAAAACTGTTTATACTTGCGGTGTCTTTGATTTAATTACAATCAAAAAGTATTCATAAATACTGTGAGAAATAAATAGACTGAAAGTGAGTTTTTATAAAACAATGTATGAGTTGTCAGACATAAACATTTTAATATCGATAAATATTTAATAAAATAATAGAAGTATTAGAAAAGGTATAACACAATAGTGGGTTAACTCATATATAAGTTTCTATTAAAACGACAATAAGGGCGAAACCGTGAACCGTTTTGTTTCAAAGGTTTTCGTAGACAATTTGGTCGTTATAATTAAGTCAAATTTTGTAGATAATTTATTCAAAAAGAGATGAACTAAATGCAGCACAAATGTATGACACAAATCATACGAAAGCAAAGGTTTGTGTTAACTGTTAGTTCTTTCAATAAAACTTCAAATACCAAGTGACTATTATTCGATACAAACTTATGCTATCGAATGATTATATGTCACACATTTGTAATGCATTTAGTTTACCCCTTTTTGAATAAATTTTCTTCAAAAAGTTTGACTTATTTATTTAGTTAAGGACATAACTACCCCGAGTCACTTAAACCTTCATAATTATTGAATAGATTGATAGATCTCAAAGCGATTTCTACCGAAATGATTTAGAAAAATGGGGTGTATTAAAAAATAAATTTGAAAAAATTCCATCAAGGTTAAAATAATTTTTTCGGTGATTAATCAAAACTTATATTTTAATGATATTTTTTAAGTGAACATGAATTGTTTTTCTAAAAAGTTTTAGATAATTTGATTTATTAGCATGGTCAATAAAAACCATCTTCCAATTAATCACATTCAATATTTTACCTTGATTATAATGTTTATCATGAAATATAACATTTTCAACTTATCTTAAATTTTGTCAATTATTTAATCGTGATAAGGGATTTATACAAAATTTAATAAAATTCACATGTTTGATTTATTTTTGGATAAACATTAACAAGATATAAATAGATTGATTAATTTTGCTTTATAAAAAATAAAATTAAATATTTTAATTTAATAATATAATGCACAATTCATTGTTCTAACTAAATATACTCCAGAACACTTTGAAGAATTTTCAACCAGCATCCAATGAGATACGTCGTCAAATAGATAACTAATATGACTAAACATGGTTTATTATAGATGAGATGAAATAAATATTTTCTATATATTGAGACGTGTCTAATGGTACGCGTCTCAAAGCACTGGAATTGTGGTAACTGTGGTCAACATATTATATTAAATGAAGTTTTATTGAAAAGGCTTTGATGTGATCACTATTAATACATGTTTAAGACTGAATACATTTGATGTAAAACCTAGGCTTTTATAGTAAAAGTTGGACTCAATGTTAGGTCAAGTGTAGTCTAAAGTTGAGGTTATTTTAGATGTGAGTTATGCTGAGAACCAGAGTTGAAGAGAGTTCGAGAAGAGTTGAGAATAATAGCAGTGAGTCTAAGGACGGTCTGAAATTATTTAAAGATGAAATAATTTTTGTTATTATTTACAAATTTTTCATTTAAAACCCTTTTCAGAATTTATTAAATAAAATACAAATTAATAACATCTAAAATATATTAAAATTATAAAATAAGTATAAATTTTATAATTATTTCAATTGTAAAATATATAATTTTTTCCCTTAACTAGTTACAATATAAGATAGATTTAGGCCATTGATCACATTAGTTATAAACCTTATTCAATTTCTTCAAATATGTTCAAATATTACACAAAAATTTAAATAAGCTTTTATATACCAAACATTTACTTTTTTAGCAAAACAATTATTATCAAATAATTTTGGTTTTACTTATTCAAAATCTTTGAAACTTAGATGTTATCACTATATGTTTAATGTGAATAACTTTATTTATTTTCTTATATTTACTGTCTCTTTTATTGCCTTAATCTTTTATATAAAAACTTATATTGGTGTATATTGTAAAAATCGAGGTTTTAAATGAAAAATTTAGTGCTCTACCGATCTTTTAATAGTTTTACAAAAAGTAAACTTTTATTTGCTTTTTGTTAAAATTTCGTAATTCTTTAGAATTAATTTTTATAAAATACAACAGAAAACGGCTTAAAATAGACGCCATATGCATTATATCAAATATTTTTTCAAATATAATACCCATAATAACTCTCTGAGCTCGGATATACTACCCTCACCTAATAACCCCTTTTCCAGTAGTCAGCTTCTTTAGCCATCTCTATTGTTTTTTACTAGAGTTCATGTAAACTTTTTGTTTATCTTTTACGATAAACTTGTCTAGATCATAAATACAGGTTTTAAATTAATTGTTTTTAAATATTTTAACATGTTTTATTTACAATTTGTGTTCCCCAACATTTGAATAAATATTACATTCAAATCAATATCTTTTCTTTCAATCAACAAATTGATTCCTTTTGAGGAATTTGTTTTTATTTTCCTTATTTAAAGACAAAATTCGAGTGAAACTCAAAGGAGTGGACAACAAAGAACTCGGTTTTGTTAGTTTATTATCCAATTGAATGATGTCACCACTAAAACTTTTGAACTGCAAATAATGAAGTATACAAGTTCGAAATCTATATTTTAAAATTGAAAATATTTATTTAATTTAATTCTTGAAAAATTACACTCACCTATTATTCATTGTGAACAGAATAATCGGATTAAAAAGTGAATTGGCCATGGCTAACCAATATATACCCAAGTATATGTGCTTAATCTGTTTGTACATAATAATATCTGGCCATATATAAGTGCAAAAGAAGTATAAATGATAAGGTAGCCAACATATTCCGAAAACTCCTACAACTAAAAGGAATACAAATAATTTGTTATTTAATTTATCATCTATATTAAAAGTTAATAAATTTTTGGTTTAAATAATTTGACTACTTTCGAGAATATGTCCAAAATTGGAAAATTTTGGGTATAAAATTTTAACACTTTTTGTTTTTTTCTAACCAAAAACATTGTCTATTTTTAAAATTTGTCAAATAGGTATTAGTTTGAAAAAGAAAGGAGACATTTTATAATTACACTCAAATGCCATTTTTGTGAACGTCTTTTTATGAACTAGATAGTTTTTGTGAACTTAGGCTAAAATTTAATAAACACATACATAGAAGTAATATTAAAAATATTCCCATTTTATGAACTTCATTTTTGTGAACACTCTGTTTTTATGAACATATAAACCAAATCCTTTGTATATAAATCTATATTAAAATAAGTCCGTTTTTGTGAATTAAATTTTATACAAAAAAATAATAAAAGAATTATATGAAATTCAAAAGCAAAACCATTTTGAGATCGATAGTTATTCAAATGATATCGTAGAGGAAACGAAAATTTCAACAAATGATGCTTTTAAATGTTTAATTCAGTTAAATGAATATCTTTTGCAACCGAATAATGAGTCTTTTAATCACTGATTTTAACAAATTAGTCAGAAAATAACCTATAATACGTTTAAATAATTAAAACAGACAAATATTAATGC
>JAQFZM010001304.1:0-19378 GCA_034695785.1 Galumna obvia | reverse complement strand
GGGCCGGTAGAATGGATGAGATGGCCGGTAGGCTGAGTGATTGGGCCGGTAGAATGGATGAGATGGCCGGTAGGCTGTGATTGGGCCGGTAGAATGGATGAGATGGCCGGTAGGCTGAGTGATTGGGCCGGTAGAATGGATGGGTGGGTGGGTGCAAAACGATTACATATACTACACTTACTATGTAAATGTAGTGAAATACCCAAGAAAAAATTGGTAATTTAAGAAATATTTTTATCGTTTAACTATATTTTATTATTTTTATTGATAATTGATGGCAAATATTAACTAAAATACCTAATTTCATAGAAATTTTACCAAAATACCCTTCCCTAACATTCTTTAGACTTTTACCATACCTACTATATTTCCTAGGATAATTAATTTAGAATCACTAATTTATATAGTTTAATTACTATATTTTAATATTTAATATATTATTCTCATATATTAATTATTGTAAAGCATTGATTCACCTTGATTTTGAATATATGCCAAAAATGTTTAAAAGCAAAACCAATGGTCCGCACCAAATTTTATAATCTTGCTCTTTATCAGCTACAAATTGTAAAGGAGGTGCATTTATGGCAAAAAATTCAATATAAGCATGTAAAGATTCATTTTGAGATAAGGAATTTTGAAATTTATTATTATAATATTTATAACAAAATTCTTTTTTAATAAAATTCATCTTGATTAAATAAAATAAACACAATAGAAGTCTATATAGAAAATAATCTGCAAAAATATTCTGAATATTTATTGATTTTATTTACATAAATATTTTTTTTAATTTATATAATTATATTTTAATTATTATCTAGCTAATATTCGATAAAATTATTAATAATTATTTTTGAAAAACATCTTGCAATATAATTACAAATCTATATTTCAGGTTGAATTATTTAATAAATGTATTGATTTTGCCTTTATATTGGAAAAAAATTTATCTTAATATCAAAATTAAAAAATTTATTATTCTATATTAAACGTCAAAAAATGTATATAAGACTAAAAAATAGTTTGAATTATTTATGCATTCATTATTTACAAGGATTCAGCAAAGTCTATGAGAACAATATACAGAATTTTATACAAAAAAAGTTCAAAAAGGATTGTAATTTATAATATTAAATTACATTTAGTATAAGATATATAATCAAATTAATTATTAATATATATATATAGATTAAGCATGGGCAACCATTTAAAGTCTGGTTCTGTTTGGTTTATACTGCAACGGTTGTGTTACATAGATGGGCAGCACTTATTGGAAGTGTGGATAATTCAAATGACAGAAATTCTTAATATAATTTATGTAGGTCAAGGAGATACCATATTTATGATAATGAAAATTTATTTTACTTGTTAGTCTATCAATTCCGTTATATAATAAGTTTTTTCTGTGATCCTTAATAAGAATAATATTTGAAGTAGACCGACCCCATGTCAGAAAAAATTTGGCATTTTAGCTAAAATTTTTAAAACTTGACATAGATAAAACTCATTTTAGAAAAAAATTACAATAATAAAAATTACAATTCTTATTTTTTTTATTAAATTATGATTTATTTTTATTATGTATTCATAAATAAAGCATATATTTGGTATAATTTTTGAAAAAACATCAATGAATGGAATATCAATGATTACAAATTTATAATTCGTTTATTACATTTGACTGATTTTTTGAAGATTTTTATAACAATTTAGTCAAAAGATAACTGAAATAATGTCTAAATCCTTAAAAAGACTAAATTTAGTGCTTATTCTTCAATAATTAGTGTATAAAGTAACTTGTATTAATTTTTGTATTAATTTATAATAAACACCTGGTTTTATGAACTGCCCAGGTTTTGTGAACAAAAGGGTCTGAACGGCTATGTTCATAAAACTTGCAGGTGGAGTGTACATCTATGGATGTATTGTCTATGAGTGACATAAGTTCTTATGTCAACACTAGAGTATCCAAACGGTTAACCGGACCCGAACCGGGTTGGGCCCGGAACCGACCGGTTCCGGTTCTGTTCGGATCTAAATTTCGGATCCGGTTCGGATCCGGATTTTATGCTCCGGGTCAGGGTTTAAAGGGTTTTAAAAAAATTTATTTATTATTAAAAAAAACACTTAAATATGTTAGAATTATTTATATAGAACTTATGAATTCAGTGAATGCATGAAATAGTCTCCTTTATTTGTGACTAAACATAATTTGCTAATTAAATGAGTGAACTATTCATTAATTTAAGTTCAAAAATTTCGGGTCCGGGTCTGATCCGGGTTTTGAACCGGGTCCGGGCCCGAAATGAATTTATATTTAATCGGTTTCTAATTTTTATTTATAATAAATTTGTTTTAATAAAGTTTTTGAGAAGAATTTCTAAATTATATTCAATAACTTAAATAAACTAATTTTAAGAGTTTAACACTAAAACTAATTTTGAATTTCAATTAAATAATTTGTTTTAAAATAGTTTTTAAACATTCGTTTCGAAAAATATTTATATTTTGTTTAATAAAATATCATTCAATTGAGAGCTTTAATTAGTTTTAAGTGAGTTTAAGTTATTTAAGTGATACAAACAAACTTTAAACTTAAGGAACGGGCAGTTCTTTAGGGAGTTTTAATGCCGGATAAGTTTGAAAATCCATTTCTTATTTATTGAGAATTATTGACACGAATTTGAATTTTGTATTGAATTTAACTATAATTGAATTTAGGATTGATTGCCATAAAAACATTCATTTAAACAGGTCTAACCTGAATGCCAGCCCCTGACTCTGTGACTCTTCCCTTTATTCTAAACACGACTACATTTTATGCGCAAAACATTCCCTCAATATTAATATTTTTTTTCAGAGCTTTTAAAATATTTAGTCTATAAATTGAGTAAAAACTTATGAAAAAAAAGTTTTGATTTGAATTATATTTTGAGTGTCATTTGATTGAGATTTGAATCGATTCAAAACATTTAAATGTTTTTTATTTAAGGATTTAAATAAAATCATTGATTGGAATAAACTTTAATCTGAGAGTGAAGTTCAAGTTTTCAACGTAAATCATTCTTTAAGAAATTAACCTAGCACATCATGAATATTCTTCATAAGTGCTCTTTAGCTTTGATTATCATTTTAGATATTCTTGGTCAAAATACAGCAAATAAGTTACCTGTTTATCAACGTGATAGTGGTAAGTGTATTCTTGGAAATGATTATACAAGTACCAAACTTGGTTCAAATTAATTCATTGGAATATTTTTAAAAAACTTTTCATTTCTTTTTTTTCAAAAACATTTGTAAAGTTTTTAATGAAATTCTAATTATTATGAATACATTCATATAATTTAATGAAATTCTATATAATTTTAATTTCAAAAACCATTTTTCATTTGAAGTCATTAAAATTCTTCGAATATTTATTAATAGAATATATACTAATATATACTAATATATAAATGAAATAATTTTACATTTAATGCAATTCTCTATTGTTTTCACTTTCTTTTGAAGTGACCTTAAAATTAAAATTTTTTACAATAATTTAATCAGAAAATGATTAATAGCTTTTCGCAGTTCATCTCATTTTCAAAGTTTAATATAATTTAAGATAATTTTTAATAAATGACAGAAATAATCGACAACTGAATAGCGATTCTCTTATATTAAATTCCTTTCACTTTAAAACTTATTTATGTCTTGAAATTATCGATTCAATCACTTTCTTTAGTGTCAGAATATTTCATTGCTATTATCAAGGAACATTTGATAAATGAATAGTTTTGATTGATTTTCGATTATATTTTTTGCAATAAATAACTAATTGATTATAATTTGTTATCTTTAGCTGAAACAGAACCTCAATATTGGAATCGATTGGCTGAGACTTCTTTGAAGCAAAGATTAAAAGAGAAACCAATTACTAATAGAGCCAAAAATGTTATCTTATTTTTGGGCGACGGTATGGGTATCACAACTATAACCCCCTCTCGAATATTAAAGGGTCAGCTCGAGGGTAGATCTGGAGAAGAAACTAAATTAAAAGTCGAGGACTTTCCATACGTTTCATTAATCAAAGTATTGACAATAAATCGACAATTTTTTAACATATTTTCAAAATTGTGTCACAAAATATAGTATTAAATGAGTTTGAATTTCGTTAAATAGAGTAAAATATAATAAATGTTTGTTATATAAATCATAAATAGATCATAGATTTTATCAACAAATTATCGCAAAAATTGTTCCTTAATTTAAAATAGTTTATTCACTTTTAAAAAGTTTATTCTATTTTTAGTTATTTTTATTATTTATAATATAATAACAGAAATGTTTGTTTCAGACCTATAATGTCGACTATCAGGTCACAGATTCTGCTGCCTCAGCCAATGCATTCCTCGGCGGTATTAAAACAAATGATGGAACCATTGGAGTGAATGCAAGAGTTGCTCGTTATTCAAATGATTGTTCTCTAATTAAAGAAAATAGTATTTCATCAATACTTAAGTGGGCCTTAGATTCAGGTAATCAATGGATGTACTGTTGATGTAAACACTTTTTAATTATTTTGATTAAAGGAAAGAGCGCTGGAATTGTGACCACCGCTCAGGTGACTGACGCAACGCCAGCAGCCGGTTATGCACACATTTCTAACAGAGATTGGGAGAGTTATGTTCCCGACAATATGACCGGTGATTGCAAGGATATTGCTAGACAACTTATTGAAGATGAACCTGGCTCCAAATTAAATGTGGTATTGGGCGGTGCGCGTCGTTTCTTCCTTCCAGAGGGAGTCATTGCAATCGATGGTAAACCAGGAGTTCGAAAGGATAACAAGAATTTGATTAAGGAATGGATTAAAAGAAAGAACGACACAGGAATTCATCCCAAATCATATCGTTTTGTTGAGACGAGAGGACAGTTAAATGATGTCAATACCAAAGAAGTAGACTTTTTATTCGGTTTATTTAATTTCGATCATTTGAATTATGAAAAAGAAAGAAATCCAAACGTTGAGCCCTCTCTCGAAGAAATGACTGAAATCGCTATCAAAATCCTCAGCAAAAATAAGAACGGATTTGTGCTCTTGGCTGAAGGGGGAAACATTGACAAAGCTCACCATGATAATTATGCACTCCTCGCACTCTATGATACCATCGCTTTTGATAAGGCCATCACTAAGGCCTCCACTTTGACTTCGAAGAGCGACACTTTGACTGTCGTTACGGCCGATCATTCGCACACCCTTTCCTTTAATGGATATACAAAAAGAGGAAATTCTATTTTCGGAATCGCGGGAAATGATTCAAAATCAAAGCCGTACACAACTTTGATGTACGGAAACGGTCCGGGATTTCAAGAAAAGAGAGACGACCCCTCAAAACTTGATACCAGTCAGTAGTGATACTCATTTAAACATTTGATTATAAACTTTTTCAAAAACTAATTATTTTTGTAGCGAACCCTCGATATAAAAGTTTAGCTGCCATTCATTTGGAGAGTAATGCTCACGGGGGGGAAGACGTCGGTTAGTTTACTATTAGTTATAAACATATTCTCATATTTCTCTTATTAAATGACAGCCGCATATAGTATAGGACCGATGGCACACCTTTTACAAGGTACTCAGGAACAGTCATATATTGCACATGTGATGGCATTCTCTGCCTGTATTGGGGATTATAAGTCAGAGTCACACTGTCATTCTGACACAGAACAGATGTCTGATCAGAGGTCTGATTCTCATTCCATTTCTTCTAACAGTATATCAAACATTTGTTGGATTCTATTCTTCAAATTTTTAGTTTTTGACAAAATATTAATCCAAAGATAATCTCAAAACAAAACTTTTATAAATTAATTAAACAAAAAGTACTTAAATCACAATAAAAGACTCAGTAATGAAATTTACTTCAAAATCAATAGAAATACTTCTTTTTGTTATTTATTTCCATTTGTTATAAGTTTTCTAAAATACATTTTAATTGTTTGAATGAAATAATGATTTTAAACAACACATAAAGATCTATAAAAACAAAAAATGATTAAATTGTTTCATCAAATAATAACTAAATTAATAATCAGAACAAAAGACAATTAATAAATGAATGCATTAATGATAAGAAATAGTTTGAAATGATTTGTAGACAAAATTATTATTAATTTATCGATTAATGAGAGATTTCTTTAATAAACCAATGCGGAAGAATTTGAAATTCTCCCGGTTCTGTCAATCTCTTACATGTAATGCGCTCTTGAGGTTGAAATGCAAACTGATAGACAACATTTGGATCATCGATTGTCACCAACTCTTTGATGTGATCTAAAACTCGGTTCAAGAAATTGAGACAAACATTTGCGGACCAAAATTCGACGCCGAGATCTGGAAATGATTCGATGAATAACTGTTCCAACTTTTTGACGACATTATTCTTATTCTTATAGCCACAGATAATAGTAGGGACGCCCACCAGATATGATTGAGCCCACCATTTCAATAGTTTGTTCTTAACAAAACCTCTATAATGAAATTCATTTTCCATAGCTTTCGTAGTTTTTAGTTCAACAAAATTCTTGAGAAGACCCGGCTGTTCCATTACGCCTGGCATAACACAATCCAATTCAGCCCCGAATACAAGTGAATGAGTACGAGTATATGTGGGGTCACTAATTAGTCGGGTTCGCATAACTGTGCAATATTCGTGATGATCAGGATCAAAGTCGTTGGGGTCGGGAGGGCTTTCGATCTCATAACCCGTCAAATATTGTTCGAAACGAAACCCACCGAAAGATAATTTGTTATAATAGTCGTCGGGCGGCGGAAAAACCTCATGAAATTCACACAAATAAATGGTTCCCTTGAATTTTGTGGCGCAAATAACCCATCGATTGTTATTCTCATACGGAGAGACCATAATCTTTGATAGGAGTCCGCGATAGCAAATAAAGTCAGTATTGAGACCTCGAGGGACGAGTTCTCCCTTAACCATAAATTTGTTTCGATTTAAAGAAATCCATCTCAAGAGTTCGTCAATTTTAGCGTTTGAAGGTTTTCCCCAATGAATGTCTGAAACCATATCATATCCATGAGTCAGATCGAGACTAATATCAGCGATGGCCGGAGGAATATGAAGATATTTTAGTTCTGACGCGTCGTTGAAAAAGTGACGCTCAGAACCGCGAGAATCGATTTTCAAAGAATATTCTCCGATTTTGAGCGGTTGTCTCAGACTTGCCTTTTGACTCAACATTCCGTTTGTATCAATCGGTAGAGTTTTCATATCTGTTTCTTTCTGGACGTCAAATATTTCAGACCATAGCTTAGAATCGATGCCATTCCTCGCCTTTTCAATACTTGATTGCGTCACTTCTTTACGAACGGCCGTAACTAATGACTCGACCTCATTGTCAGACATTTCGTGGAACGGTTTGGAAGGCGTTATATTGTTAGAAGTGTTGGCCTCCCAATCATTGCTGCCGTTGTGGTCTCCGTTCACTTTTTGACGTTTTAATCGCGGATCCATTGGAGTCGATGTCCTCCTCGGTTGACCTCTTTTTGAATCTTAAAGGATAATTAATTACTTCCACAATATTTATTTTAAATTTATATTAAACACAAATTTTGAATCTAATTTTGATAGTTTTCAGCGGAACTTTTAATTTAAACATTAATTTAATTATTTGAAACCAATTTTTGTAAAAATGTGTCAAAATTTCATCCTTTTGTGGTATTTAAGGGACCGATTAATCACTAATTCTTGTTTTTGATTAAGTTTTGACAGTTTTTGTCGTTTCTTTGGTTTAAAACTGACTGAAGTTTATTAAAAACTCATTATTTAATTGAGAATTGATTTTAGAACAAATAAATTGGTTTAAAATAAATGAGTGGATAAAAGGTTTCTAAAAAAAATCATTAATCACTAAATGAGTTTGGTCATAATGGTCATGTCCTACTGGTTATCTCAATCGATTAATTAACTCAAACGATAAATTTTATTATTCATTTCAAGAATTAAGAGAATGTTTTAAAATATTTAATTATTTAATGAAAACAATGCTTTACTCAACCGATAAATGACTGAATTTGTTAAACGATTTATTGTTATTTCGTCCCATTAATGATATTAAGTAATGGTTTTAATAAAACACATTATTATTAACTTTAAATAAACAAATAAACTCTTAGAGTACAACTATTTAAGTGAATTTGTTTATTGAATACTATGTTAATAATAATACAGTCAAACCACAATTATAAGAGTTAATAATTATAAGACTTACATCGTTATTATCTCCAGATTTTAAACCTCAAACCACTTCCATAGAGTTAAATGTTTTACCACATATTATCCATATATTATCCTTACATCTTCCTAATCCCTAAAATTCTATAAAATCAGTGAAGTCTTATAATTATGTATTGACTGCAAATGTGTTTTAATTAATTTTATTAACCCATTCCTCCATTAATTGAAGTATTTCGTCATCTTTTAATCAGAAATGTATAAATTGATGTAAACGTTAAATGAAAGGGAAATGTCTTATTCAATGTCTTAATGAATGTCTTAACGAATGTCTTACTCGGAGTTTTTAATTTCTTTTTGCTCTGATGTGCGACTAAATCCAAGATATGTTCAGTGGATTCACTAACGATAGAGAAGAGTAAAGTATTGCCGTTACTCTCACTCCTCATTTCCACCATATCCGACATTGACCTCAAAAATCCCGTCACACAATTAAAACCAAATTCTTTGTATGGGATCTCTTGACCTAAAGATGAGGAACAGATAATAGACATTTAGTGAGTTTAGAGACCAAATCAATAAAATGTGATCAATAAAATCAAGTCAATGAAGGGTACCCTCTATTTCCTTATAGTCTTCACATAATTTTTTAAGTGTCAATCCTTTTGGGTTCGGAATGACTAATGAATTGATTATTTTCTTGGTTTCCGATAAGAAGTCGACCACTTCTATCTCTGTTTCACCCATTTTTGTGTCCCTTTAAGACAATGGATTCAATTTGAAATACAATCAAAACATAAAACATGTGATCAAAACAAATGATAAAATCGTTTTTAATAACGATATTTATGGGAGAATTAAGTCGAGAAAAGTCAAGAGAAGTCAAGAGAAGCCAAGAACACACTTTTCACACTTTTCTCAATTTTATTCAACTATGAAAAATCCATACCTTAAAGGTATTACCTTTCAAGGTTTCAAAGTTTGAATTTCAAACTATTATACTATTATAGGATAGATTTTATTGAAATTTCCATTAATTTTATTGTCGACAAAAAGTAATTAAAAATAAATTAATTTCCAAATATTTTTATTCAGTCTTTTGTCTACAAAACCATTGATTTAATACTTAAAAATTAAAACTATTTTTCAATTAAATACTATTAAATTCAATTAATATTAAATTTAAAATCCTTTTCGTTATAATATTAACCAATTATTAGACACCGAATTAAAGTGCACTTCGATTAATGATAATAACCAACAGTTGAGTGCAAACGATATAATAAAACCATTTCTACATTTCTTAAACATAAAGAAGTTTTTGGCGAAAATTCGTTAAATTCTTTGATTAGTTGACCACAACATTAATCAATCACTAATTGAGTTCAATCTCTTTAAAAGTATATTTTTTTTGTGAAATCCTAACCTATTTTTTGAGTTAACAGAAAAAAATGTATTGATTTTATAGAAATGAATAATAAAATGAAATCAATAATAATTTATGAATAATTAATCAAATATTCGTTTGTTTTTATAACTAATTTTTATAATTACTGTTTGTATTCTCTTTAATGAGTACTAAATCATTGATTTTAGGAAAAGAATAATTCAAACTAAAAATATGTCAAAAATAAGGTTAATTTAAAAATCATTTGTCTTAAACACAAAAACGTTTTAAAAATATTTAAAATAAATGAAAAAAAATAAAAAATAATAAATCGTTTGACAATAATTCCAACACTTTTTCTGAATATTCAATACAATTGTCTAAAATATTGAAAAATTGAGACTAATATTCAATTATTAATAAATTGGTATTTAAGCGGTTCTTATGATGATATGAACGCCGGAATCAGTTTCAACCAAATCAGACATTTCTCCGACCTTTAAAGTAAAGGCTGAGTCTTCAAACGGTCTTTGCATCGCTCCTCGAGTAAAATAACCCAAATCTCCTCCTTTTTTAGCAGAGGAACAATCGCTGACCTCTTGTGCCAACTGTTCGAGAGTGGCTTCACCGCAATCTATTTGTTTTCTGTACTCTTTAACCAATTCAATGGCCTCTTCTTTAGTTCGAGTGATGTGTTCTTCGCGCCACGAAGAGGGCCGACGACTTTCCTGATGTTTCACCAAAAGGTGAGAACAACGGATCTTTTCGTTGTCTTTAGTATTGGCTTCAGTTGTGGGTCGATCCCATTGACTCTCTTTGGTATAGATATTAAGATAATAGACCTGACCAGTACTCCGACTGATTCGCTTTTCCCAACCTTTGGGCAGATCTTCCGAATTGTTTTCGTCTTCCATTTCTTTATTAATTGATTCAACTATTATTTGGTCCAAAAAGTGTTAACAACTCTTTATATTATGATATTTGCATTCAATTATTAATTATTATTTAAATTTAATTTAAATTTACAAAAAATTTAGCGATTCTTTCAAATAATCGATAATTTATTAATTCTTTTGTTTTCTTTTATATCAATTGGAAGACAATTAACGTCACAATAGTTTTATCGGACTTTAAGTGGATTTAATTAACGTTTGATTTATATTTGTTTATATAAAAATCAAATAAAAATCCGTTTGAAATGAATTTAGTTTTAATGTCTTCACAAACACTTCAGCGAAGACTGAGAGAAGACTTTCCGACAGAGACTCAGTTGCGGTAAACTCTCATCCAATCCGTTGACAGAAAATATTAATAACTTTATTTTAAAGCGAAAGTTTAGTACTATTTTATATTGAAATCCATTTTTATTATTGGGTTTAATGTTTTAAAAAGTTCTGAATTATGACATTCAGATGATGTCTAACTTAATATACAATCGTTGAATCATTTCTACCTAAATATCAAGTGATGTCTCTGTAATAGCAGTCAACCGATCGATACGTGACTCAAAACAAATGACTTAAGGTATTACTTAATACCAATCGAGTTAAGCCTTTTTTGTAAACCTATACAAAATGTTTGCATTTGTTTACATTTAAAGTGTGAATCGCAATGCATTGAAAGGGCTTTAAATTAAATCTATTTTTGGTTACAATAGTTATGCGAATCCAATGAATGCACTGAACTCTACGTCTATAACGAAGTGTTGACAAACTATTATGAAATCACATTTTGTTTACTTTTGCATTGATTTTGAATCAAATAATAATTGAATTGTTTTTTAAATTTACATTTTTATTGATTTTTATCATTAAAATGGAAGAAAGACTTGCATTGAAGTGCGTTAACATCACTACACATCTGTTCTGAAGATAACGTTTTACATATTTTTAGTTTTTTTTTATAACTTTTTTTGTGTAAATTTTAATCAAATATTGGATCAGTTGTTGATATTAGCGAAACGACAATCACTTCTCTACGAATAGAAACGAAGAGATGTCAGAAACGGTACGTTTTGTGGCTTCAAATCAGAGTCGGGGCGACGGCGACACTGAAAATAACGCCGAAGAAATGCATGAATTTATTACATTCAACAGACAATTGTCGCGACCAACGGATCACTTTCGACCGACACGTTTAGTGCAAGAATCTAATCCTTACGCTCCGCCACCGAAAGCACACCATAACTCTCCTCACACTTATTTTACAAAATTTATTCGGGATCCGATCACCACTTCTTTGAATCAATTCAGTCGCGTAACTAATTTGGTGACGTCTCCTACTTTTTATGACGACGAATACCACAACTATTTATCAGCTCTACATATATCCCGACCGCCCGGAACTGCCGAAAGGGTTAACAAACATAATAGCCAACACAACGACGACTTGTTATCGGATTCGATGACTCTTACAAATGATTTCGACAATACTTCAGTCCCTTTACCTCCGCCTTCACTGCCATCCATTGCCTGTACTAAATCTCAATTCCGTCTTCCGTCGCTCACACCTCAAGAGTTTGAAGAAAAATTCTCAGATATGAGTGTCGACCAACTCTTGGAAAGAGTATTCAGAGGAGTAAGTCTTTTATACATTTAATTGAATCAATTGTTTATATTCTCTTCAAATTTCAGGGTTTAAGTGATAATGAATTTCGGCAGCGATTGTGGCCATTAATGTTGGGACTAACGGACAATACATCAGAATTTGATTGGACTGAATTGAGTGAACTGTTCGACAAATTTTACTCTCAATGGAACGCTATTTTACCGGATCAGGAGCTCAGGTTTACTGCTTATCGCGAAAGGAAATCATTAATTGGTATGAATTAAGTGATAAAACATAAAATTATTTATTTAAATATTATTTAAATATTTAGAGAGAGATGTGATTCGATGCGATCGTTCGCATCAGTTTTATAAGGGAACGACAGATAATTTGGAAAAGTTGAAGGCTTTGCTCTTGACTTATACTATGTATGACTTTGACACCGGTTATGTTCAAGGTATACATCATTTAATTTTCGTGATTTCTTTATTCATTTTCAATGAATTAATTAAACGAAGAATTAATTTTAAGGCGATCTCTAAAAGCGTTCCCAAAAGAGTTTTATTAATTAATTCAAAAGAAAAAATTCCAAAAATTCTAATCATTTGTGGTCTGGAGTTCTGGTTTTCATCATAATTCTAATAATAGAGCCTTTCCTCTCCTCTCCTCTCCTCTCCGGTCATCACTCATTAGTCAATCCTTGAAAATTTGTTTTTAAAACCGTTTTATCATTTATTTGTTATTCAAATTATTTAATCTCTTGTGTTATAAACCTTAATATTCTCTTAATTTATAATATTTTATTCAAAAAAGGTTTTGTTATTTTGAAATTAAATTTCATTTTTTTAAAGGTATGTCAGACTTGGCGTCACCTCTTCTTTACGTAATGGACGGGAATGTTATGAAAGCTTTTTGGTGTTTCGTTAAAGTAATGAAATTAATTGTAAGATTGTTTTCATCTTTTTTATTATGAATTAATATTTAATTAAAATTGTATTTTAAAGGGAACTAACTTTGAAATGTCTCAGTCGTCGATCAAATTTCAATTAGAAATGTTATGGAAATTAATTGAATTAACTGATCCCGCTTTTGCTCAATATTTAGGTATGTTTTGACACCTTTTTGCTTAACGCCTGACATTTCCTATTCATTGCCCTTTCATTGATGTCTGCTTTTAATGTTTTTCTGTTATAATGATTCATAACATATGAAATGCAATACTTTTCTTAAAAATTTCATTAACTTCTCTACAAAAGAATTTTTTAATTTTGAGTTCAATTATCGAATTTATGTTTAAATTTTGAATTAGTTTTGACATTGAATTTGCAATTCTTATGTTTATTTACAGTGAGCACAGAATACGCCTTAATATCATTGGGATGTTTTGGCATATTTTTTTTATCTGAATTAGTGGTTAATTATGTGTTTAATGGTGTGCTCTTATCTATAAAAAAGGTTCTATAAAATTATATAAAATATTTTGGATATAATTATAATTATTTTGATTATGAAATAACTTTAATAACTTAATTACTAATAAGTTATTACTAATAACTTATTAATTCACTTTAATTCTGAAAAATGAGTCAAATTTTCTCTAAAAAGAGATTTTCTCTGAGATAAGGGTTCGATATTAATGAAAGTCGTTTTTGGGAAATACTTCCATTTGATTGAATCGATTGTTTATAAATGGGTTTTTGAAATAAAGGGTTTTAAGAGTTTGTTTTTAACTGTTTTAATGATATTTCTAAACAAATTGGGTTAACATTTGAATCGAAGGCGTTTTAAGTGCTGTTCAAATCGCAATATTGTATTTCAAATATTTTTTATGACTTGTTTGGACTGTTATGTCTGTTATGTCTGTGCTATCAGTTGTGTGGATCGCACGTCATATAAGATTTGATTTTTTATTATTCATAAAAAATAATTAGAAAATTCATTATTTTTATTCCAAAAAAAAGTTTTAAACGAACGGCAAAACCGATTATTACTAAAAAATTAGTAAAATTTTCATTTACATACATTTACTTACATTTACTTTACTTATAAACGGAGAGCTCTTCTCTTCTATAATCTGAGAAGTGTTCCTTTCGATCATTATCTTTACCTGTAATTTGAGTAAACCTTATGTTTAACCCTAATTTCTGGACTCAGAATAAGAGCACAGAATCTCATTTATTTTTTTGTATTCTTTTTCTTATTTTTTTTGTTATTATATTTTTCGGTTCGAATTTTTTTGTTTCATATCATATGAATATAATTGAATTAGTTTTTCATATTATAATTATTTAAAATACGGGTTTTCTCTTCTTATTCACATCTGAGGATTGCGTTCGTTATTATCTTTCTTTCGAAAGTAAATTATTCTTAACTCATAAGTCATTTGTTTATAATTAAATTGGTTATTATCAGTGATAGCCAGGCAGGAGTGAGGGTGTGGTTTAGTATTCTTCAAATCTTATCATTAATAATAAAGAGAATATCTGTTGAATTTTTATAGCATTCATTTGCTTTAAAGATATTCTTCGGCAAAGATTTCATTATCATATCTGTTAATTGGACCCAACCTATTGTCGCAACTCTTTATTATCCATTGCTTTCCTTAATTAATAATTTATGAATTCCTTATTTCGTGTGTTTTTTGTTTTATTTTTATTCAATGAATTGCTTTTCACTGTTTTTCATATTTGCGATTCTTTTTTGCTTAAATTCCAGTCGTTTATTGTCTTTAACTGTTTATTTAACGCTATTTTTTAGTAGATTTTAAGTAAATTTGTTATAAATAATGATTTTTGGATTGTTTTCTATTAAAAGCGACAAAAGACTCAACGAATTGTTATTTTGCTTTTCGTTGGATCGTCTGTCAATTCAAACGAGAATTCATGAAAACTGAAAGCGACGAATATAATGATTGTCTTATACTTTGGGAAAGCATTTGGACGTCACATATAATCAGGAAAATCGGTCACCGAAGTGATAATGAGTCAGATCCTAAGGATCAGCAGCTTTTGAGTATAGAAATGGATGGCTTACAGACAAAAATAAAAGGCTCTCACGAGAAGATTAATAAAAGTTTGAGCACCGGATCACTACATATGTCATCGCAAACAAACACTATAGATATACCTGACGTCCAGTTCCGTAATAGCACTCAAAAGCGTTCCAATAGTTTCCGAACTAAGAATGAAAGACGTGATTCACCTAAAGATTCAAAAATTCCTTCAAAGAAAGACTCGAATAGTTTTGTCCCAAAAACAGCCGAAAAACATCTGACGGACGCCGAGCTCTACACACTCTCGATATGCCTCTCAATCATAAGAAGGGAAAGGGATCTAATTATGGCTCAAAGAATGGACGCAACAGAAATACTTAAGGTATTTGTGCCAAATATTAATGCGTTTTAATCGGTTTTAGTTCCGCTCTTTGTTTCGATCAAAAGAAATACTTTTCAAATAATTTTTAAAAAGTATTTCAATTTTTATCATTAATTTTTTGTTAAACGTTTTTTCACTGATATTTTGTTTTTTCTGGAATTATATTTTAGTTTTCCTTCAATTCATTGTTGTTCTACTCTTTAATACCTGTTTTTGTCTGAATTGAAGTCCTATTAGTCTTTGATTTTCGATTGCGTTTCGATTCATTATTTAATATTTTCTTTGGTTTAAATGATTTATCCATTTATTCATTCATTGATTCACAAAAAGTTTTTGAAATTTCGTTAAGAATATTATAATTGATTTCTCCATTGATTTCCATTTCATTTCTCGCATTTAAATCTCATTAAATGTTTTATTTTTCAAATTATAGTAAAATTGTTAAAAAAAATTCCTTTCAATTGAATGTTACGATAATTGATTGCAATTTGAAATCAATGGCAAAATTGATTGCAAGCCATGACTTTATTGTTCTCTTACTTTCATAAAAGGCTTTTCCACTCACATTCTTAGTCCAAAAGTGACCCTAAATTGGGTTTCTTTTTATATTATTTATTACGATTTATAAGTTCACTCATAAGAAACTAACAATTATTTGTTTATTTGCAATAATTGTTTGGAAAATACTTTTACTTTTATCCCATTATTATTATTTTTTGGTAAAAAATTGAATATATTTTAATAATTGTGTGAATAAAAATAAATTTAATGATTCCAAGGCCTGTGCTTTTCGTTAGATAGGATTATAAAACATTTTTCCTTTTGCACAGAATAAACCCCTATTTATTCTGAGCGTGAGTTCGTGTGCGCTGTCATTAGCCTGTATTACATATTTTGCAAACTTTTCGCGAAAAAAATTAATTAAAATTCTATTCTTATTTTGTAATTCAAGAGATTTTTCACTCATTTTTAATATATTTTATGTGTTTTTCACTGAATTTTCTAAAAATTTTCAAACAATTTGTTTGTTTTTCTTTGAACAGCACTTTAATACACTTCAGTTGAATAGTGATTTGGAGGTCATTCTTGTGCACGCGTCACATATATGGTATTGGCTGACCCACGACTCCGGGGAATCACTCCTCTATAAGTGTGAACCGATAGCCAACGAACCAAATGATGACTACGATCTCCTCAATGACTCTTTGATGACCGATGAAGACTATTATATAATTAATGCATCGAATATATAACAAATAAGTAAAGCATTCATTCAATCATTGATTCAAATGCCAATCAATCGATTCAAATGAGTATTTAATTAATTAAGAGTTTATTTATTATGTTTTCAATCACTTTATTTGAAAATCTATTCTTTTACTGTTATTTTGAGTTAATCCAAAGCATATGACTGTAATTAAAGCCAAATTTATTCAAAATTATTAATTCCAGTCTTAATTCCAGAGCTGTCTCTTCCCATGAGCTCCAAATCCTTTTTGAGTTAAAGGATATGTCTTTAAATTATTATTCAAATGATTTAATTGTTTTGCTCTGATCTCACACTCCCTTCGATGAGAAGTCTGTTTCTGACAAATGTGGGACACATTTCACTAATAATTTTATGTTTGAATCTATTTATCTTTAGTTTGAATTATTTTTTCTTTTCTAAAACTAAACTCTGGTTTTTATGATTTGAGGAAACAGTCATTTGTTATGGAATCAGAATATAGAATACGATTTGCATTAATTTCTCTCTTATTGTTATTACAATTGTTTTCGTTATTATTCTTATATTAATATATTTTCCGCAAAATATATCGAAATCGATATAACAATCGAGGAAATACAGTAATGAACTCTAGTTTTACCAGCAGTGGTGGACAGGTCTCGATCAGTGGCTGTGTTCTACAGTGCGGCCTCATTTCTTTGCACTATACAGTTAACTGATCTGAGCCTTAAGATCACGAATTGAGCTCTAGTTATGAGATATTTATATGGATTTATGGAAAATATATTTGAATTTTATTATAATTTATTTTTTCGTTCAATTCATTCAAAATTCATTCATCAGATGAGCGATCGTTTTAGTGAAGGCGAGAAATTCGTGCAAAAGATTTAGTGGCGATTGTGTGCAGTCGTGTCAAACAGTGGGTGGAGTTGTGTTTTGCTATTATTTTATCTGTTTGTTGTGATATCCCATTCCCTCATATATTCCTCCTTTTCTTTTTTTGGGTCCTCTCTATTACCAGATAATTGTTAGACCTATTATTTTCTGACAAATATATTTCAAAGAAGAGTCGGCGAACACCAACTGTTCTTTTAAAAACTGTTAGAACTCTAATGCAAAATACAAACTGTTCTCAAAAAAAAGTTGTGTTACTCTTAAAAGTTCATAATATATTGGAGACTATTATAAACATAAACACGAAACACGATTTGGAGCACACTTTTAGTGTGAGAAATATATTCACAGAAATGTATTATTATTTAAGAGATTTTATTTTGTGAGAACTTTTATATAAAATGTGATTTAAATTCGATATCGAAAAATACGGAATTATGTGTTCCGTAGGAATAATAACTTATATTTTTGTGTTTAATTTTGTTTTGTTTATTGTTCGCCAAATAAATAAGCCTTTGATTTCTATCTCTTTCTTGTAGTCGAGGAAAACCGCAAAATATATGACTAAATGCCGATATAATCACAAATAAGTCAATGAATAGAATTCAATAGCAATGAATGGCAACGAATGGCGATCCCATGATTTCGCCTTCAATTGAGTTGAAATTCATTTGATTAGTACTGTATTACTACTGATTTATATATTAATAATATTCGATGAATATCTTATATACATTTTGTTAGAACTTTTCAATAGTAAAAGTATTAGAGATAATCACGACTTTCAATTTGAGAACATTTATTCTGTCCTCCAGTTGTCAGGGATATGAGAGTGGGTTCAATACTAAATTTCCAATACTTATGTATTTATTGTGGGCTCTCTTATCATCTCTCAATAAGTAAGAGTTGTCCTAAATCTCCACCTTGATCATATCTTATTAAATTATAGGAATTTAAGCCAAAATCCCATCAAATGTCAGAATAATAGTAAAAGTGTTCTCTTCTTTTTGAGAGTACAATAACTTTTTAATATTGAAATAATTGAATGAAAACCTCTTTTTCAAGCCTTTTGTCAAATAATTCGCATAAAATAATTATATTCTTTAGTATTTTGAAAATAAATATATTTAAATAGGATTTATATATTGAAATACCAGTCCTTTTGGAAGAATATTTTATTAGAAGAATCACTAAATGTTTAATATTTGAAGAAAAACACAATTTTTTGTCATTAAATTTCCCAAAAAAGACATTTAAAGACCGGAAATTTCTTATTATTGTTGAGTCTATTATTATACTTTAAATGTATTTTTTTGAATATATATTTCAGAAAATTATTATCTTAAATGTATTTCAAAGTGTAATCACAGCTCTATTATTGAAAAATGTATTTTTTTCTATGAATAAAAGTTGTGATGTGTAGAAGTGTTTCACCTCTTCAATGACTTATATAATTTATTCTGTGCTAACTCTCACTTCTTTGGGTATTTTAGTCGATTATCATTTTAGTACACTTTTTCCTCTATTGTTATTATAAAACTGTTATATAAATTAAATCCTAATCTAAATAATGAATAATTTTTATTATTTAATATTTAAATCATTAACTTTTATGTATTTTTATTTCATTTAATCATTTAAACTTTCTCTCTCTCGCTCTCTCTCTCTCTCTCTCTCTCTCTCTCTCTCGCTCTCTCTCTCTCTC
>JAQFZM010001303.1:0-19388 GCA_034695785.1 Galumna obvia | reverse complement strand
GAATTATTAATACTAAAAACTCAAGTTTAAAATGAAAGATAAATATGAAAGATTTTAGGCTGAATTTTACCGAGGTAAATCTCGGTAACCAAAGCTCATTGGCCGCTAGAAATTGTTTTAAATTATTCAAAATTTTATTATCTTTTCAAAGAGCCTAGATACATTAAAATCTGACACATTCAGCTAAAGTGATTGCCTTCTTAGTCTGAAGTTCTCTCGATCTCAACATTAGTTTAAATTTGATTTTTATAAACTTCTTGTATTGTCATTATCTGAAAGTTAATTCAAAAAACTTGATTTATTTTAATAGACTTATATAATGAACTCTCCCAGATATAAAAGGACAAATGCATGGAGAATTTGTTCATAACTAGGAGAGTTTCACAACTCAGAGAGTCACAACTAGGAAAGTCTATTAATACTCAGTAGACTCTACTGTAATAAACAAAAGGTTTATAAGTTTAGTTTATTAATTAATAAAACGTGAGTTTTTTTTATAAAAAAAGTAGCATTTTTTTTAACATTATCTCTATGTAAGTGTTGTGAAATTTTAGCCTAAGTTCACAAAACCTATCTAGTTCATAAAATCACAAGTTTACAACCAAAGTGCAAATATGACGGACTTTAAAAGCAAAATGAATACATATTTAGTGCATATGAAGTCATATCGGGAAATACATTGATGCTAATCTGGTCTCACAATCAAAATAGTGGTTTAAAGAAAATCATTCACTTTTGAAAGAGAATAAACTTATATTAATATTATATAAGATTATATTATATTTGGGTGAAAATATGATTTTAATGGTTTAAAGAATCCATCGGATTTTCTAGATCATTTTTTTTATTCTACAAATTAGAGAATAATTTATAACAGAATTGTTTTAAAACCAAAAATAAGGCAAATTAAATGATTTTTTTATTCCATTAATTGAAGTAAATCTTCATTTATGCTTTCGTGATAAAATTAAATTTAAATTTAACTAGGTCAATATCTTGTCACCAATCTGGTTTTATAGAGTACTAACTGTAGTAATTAGTTATTTATTTGAGTCAATCTTTTAGAAATTAATACATCTTTTAATATATTTTTTAAATAAAATAATATATAATTGAATATAAACTCATTAAATCTAAACTATTGTTTCAAAGAATGTTTTTAAAATTAAAGTAGAATTTGTCTCATTGTATGTCCCCTTATATTAATCGGATTCTTATATCTAAACACTTTTCTTAATAAAATTATTAATTAATTATAAGTTTATCGAAATATTTCTTTGAGAAAACAATATTTTATTCAAAAATTGTATTTGAGTTCAGTTTTGAGAATTTCATAATATTTTTCTGTTTTTACTGAATTAACGCTCAATTTCTTCTCTCTTTGAGTCCATTCTTTGTGAGGGTTTTTCTTCTTTGAGAGCATTTTCTTCACTTTCTTCTATGCATTCATTTCCTTTCAAATGTTCAGTCGATTCATCCAAATCTGATGAAATGGATAAAACTGAGAGATCAGAACCAATACTCAGCAAATCATCCTTTTCTTCGTCCGCTTTGATATTGATGTCCGGCGAAGACTCTTTGCTGTCATCCGTTGAGAATATCTCTACGAACTCAGGACTTGAATCACTCGAGTCTTCAGAAAGAGTTTTAGTTTCTTTAATTTGTCTCAAATTAAAAGACATATTCGATCTCAAAGTCACTAAAGGAGAGGACGGCGAAGAAGTTGACGATTCATTGCTTTCTTGTGATGACTCCAACCTTTTTGTCATTTCGTCGATAGGCTTTAATCCAATGGATTTCTTTGAGAGTATTTCAGATTTGTCTGATAACAAGTCCTGAGTCAATGATTTGATGTCTTTCGGTTCTTTGTCTGAAGTCTCTATCAATGAATCAGTTTTGTCTTCATTGTCTTCATTTGAATCCAATGGCTTCCAATTTGAGACTTTGATCTTATAATTGGAATTTTCGTTCAAATCATTGGTTAGATTATTTTGGAAGGGGTCCCACCACCACCTGGGTAAATTTGATGTCTGTCCCCAATTTTCTTCTTTTTCCTTCTGATTGTCGACATTTTCTTGAAAGTAATCGTCATATACTTCTTCTTCGTCGTAGTCGTCATCATAATAGTCGTCTAAATAGTTGTCATACATTTGTTCCCCCGTTTTGTAATGATTCCAATTAATTGATTGATAATCTTGAGGCCTCAAATCTTCTCTAAGATTTGGTTCTTTTAGTCCAAAGTCTTTGTAATGAGTGGCCATTGAATGAGTCTTTGGAGTATTGGAAGCATTGGGAACATAGCTTTGCGCCACTCGTGTCGGGTATGAACTTAAGTAAGAACTCATTCGAGAAGCGGTGTCTGAAGTGATGTCTTTGTAGTTATCGGTGAAATAACTGGCAAATGTTTGCATTCTGTTCAGATCAGCCTTTCGTTGACAATCACTTTGCCTTTCTTTTGAATATGTATTGGATGTTCTCGAGCTTTGTTTGGGAGTAAAGTTTTTCTCATTTTTCTCATAATATTGTCGCCAATTCTTGTGTTCTTCGTTCTCTTCTTTTGGATTCATTTAAGACTTGATTCAAATGATATAATATTAAAATGAGTGTAAAGAAATAAAACGGTTCTCTAATAAATTAATATTTTGTCACAAAATTATTGTTTTAACGCGATTTCGGATTTAATGTAAATTTGATTAAAATTTAGTGCAATTTTTATAATGCGCGCTTGAAAATATAAACTAGCATCAATTATTAAAACCAAATTGAAGTAAAATCAAAAGAAAATTAAATTAATTAAATTCTATTTCTCATTAATATATTAATAGCGTATACTATAATTAAAAGTCTTATACAATCTGTATAAATATCTCTTAATATTAATATTTTAGTAATAAATTCATTGAAAACCATTCAAATTATCAAAAAACGAAACTTTTGAGAAAATAGAAATAAAGCAAAATATTTCCTTTACTATAATCTAATTATTTTATGTTTTGTTTATTATTCGTTGGTTTTAAATAAATTTTAAATCTTTTTGAAGTTTGGAAACAACGCTTCCAATCCCTCAGGGATGGCCACAGGGGGTATAGCTTATGCTAGCCCTTATACTCCCCATAGCCGCGAAAAGTTTAATACAAAAAAATGACAAGAAACTGATACCTCCCTTAAAAACGAAAAATTATAGTTCAAAAATGCAATAAAAGTATACCCCCACTAAAATTTGACAAATTACTTGGCATACCCCCCTGTGATTTTGGTCCGTGGCCATCCCTGCAATCCCTTAAACTTTTTGATTATCAAATTTAATGATATAAATCAGACTACCTTGAACATTCTAATATGAGTTGATTAAATTTTTTAAAAATCAAATATAGATTTATTTATTTTTATTTAAATTTAAAAGAATTTCTTTATGAGAGGAAGAATAGTCGACACGTTTTATCTTCAGATGAGGTGAGCGCTAATTTTGAGTCCTTAGATATAGAAACATCGAGAATATGATCTGAGTGTCCCCTCAATAAATTCATTTGTCCGCCACTTCTGGTGTCATAAATGGAAAGAACGCCGTCTAAACCGGCCGTATATAAAATGTGTGGACTGTTTATATCCCACAATAACTTTGAAATTCCAGTGCTTTGTTTGAAAGTATGTCTTTTGATTTGTGTTGGAATATCCCAAATATCTATACATCCGTCAACTGTTCCGGTGGCAAATAAAGAGTTAACAGTAGGACTGAAGCCAACGCTTTCAACTGAATCAGTTTCTGAATCATCATTAGAACTGTTAGAGCACTGAAATGTGGTAACCACTCGACCCGTTTGACTATTTATCAATTTTGCGGTCGAATCGATAGAACCCGAACCGACTAAAGCATTGTCTCGACTGCAGTCCAAAGAAGTGACAGTTCCCGAGTGACCACTTGAATCTGTTTTAACAACATTTAAATAATTTTAAAACTTATGACTTAACGGACCGCTAATTGAATGAATAACAGAAGTAGTTTTCAAATCCCAAAATCTGATGACTCCGTCTTCATATCCCATTACAATACGTTTACCATCGAATAGACATTTTGCCATTGAATTCGATTTACCGAAACTTTGGAAAGTTTTACACTCTGTAGTCAATGAAGTATTCAGTTTCCACATCCAGGCGTCACCCGAAACAGTTCCGGCCATAAGTATTGTCGGAACGATTGGGTGCCATAAAATCCAATTAATTTCGTCGACTTCAAAGTCAAAGAGTTTGTCTCCGCTAAGATTCCAGACTTGTATTAAACCATTCATATCTGCGGTCGCGATATAAGAGTCGTTGCAATTGAAGGCAACGCCAATAACAGAGTCGTTGTGTCCGTTGCACTCAAACACAACACTCGAGTCAGAGGTTCGCCAAACAATCGCCAAATCGTCTTCACCGCCACTGACCGCATAAGTCTTGTCACAACTCAAATCACAGCAAAGAACAGCCTTTTTGTGACCATTAAATATCAACGCAGAGTCATCGGAGTCTACATTTGGAGCGGAAGCCTCTCTCTCTTCGTCTTCACTCGAGTCTAAGCCTTCGATGTCTTCGGTTTCGATTATTTCAATCTCTGAAATATTTTAAAGAATCAATTGTTTGTCTTAAGAGTTGTTTAACCAAACCGTCATCGATGTCGTCATCTATTATATAGTGATCACTAATTTGATTGTTTTCATCCATTATTTGCGATATGTTTTCAAACATAAATATTAATATATTTTAACAAATATTTCAAAATATAAGAAATTGATTTCGGAATAAATATTAGGAAAACATGTGATCAAAACCATTAATGAGAGGATGAGATGAGCGCAGACTCTAATACTTTATATTTTTTGAATCAGTTTTGGCTTCAATTAATTTAAAGTTTTAATTTAAAAGCCTTAAAATACTTTCATTAAAACAATTATTAGGCCTTAATTTTCTACAGATTTCAATAGTTATTTAAATTATAATTTATGTTAATTTTGAAAATTTATTTATTTTTCTTATTTATTTCAATTAAATGATTGCTAAATTAAAGAGCAAGATCATTTAAGATTATTTAGAATTTTTCATTCATATTATAAATAAAACTTTTTTCAAAAATCTTTAGAAATATTAATATTTTTTTATCATTTAATGAGTGAATTGAAAATCAATTAGAAATCGAATGCTTTCAATCTGTGCTTTCAATGGAAATATCAAATAATAATTGATTTAATGTTTTACTATATTTTTAGGGAAAATTTATTTTAAATGTATTTAAAACCATTTATTTTTGTTATTTTTCTTTTATTTATAAATTTTAATGAAATTCAGTCTCAGGAAGAAAAGGTATTGATTTTTTAAAAAGAAATGTAGAGAACCATATAATCAAATTATTTTTATTTATCATTTTATTTACCCCTTTATAACAATTTTAACTTTAATTATAAATTTCTTTAAGAATGACGAAACAGAAAGTACTTCAACCCCAGAAACACCAAGCTCAAATACTTCGAAACAACCGGATGATACCCCTTCTTCAGAAAAAGGAGATGAAATCAAAGAAAAAGAAGATAAAGAGGATAAAGCAAAAAGTGATTGCCCTAAAACTTGCAATAAAAGTAAGTTTTTGCTAATTCTGTTCAAAATTAACACATTTTGACTATTATTCAGATAATATAAATAAATATGAGAGTCAGTGCACAATACATAAACATAAGTTTTCAGAAAAGGCTAAAACAGTGTCCGAATGCATCGATATATGTAAAAAGTATGCGATTTGTGTGTCAGCCCTTTATGTTAAGCCCAGAACTGTGACAACTCTTGATTTGAATACTCTTTACAATCGAGTGATTGACCACGAAAATTGGATTTCAGTGAAGGATCCAACAAATCCTATAAATCTTCTCGACTTTCATCACAAAAAGAATTCAAATGAAAATATAGAGAATACAAATGAAATGAACGAAAATAAAGTTTTCGAAAGATTTTCTTCAATTAATAGCACTTATTTAAAGACTAATCGAGAGATCACTGGATTTTGTTATATATTTGAAGAGAAAACTCCAGAATCTGAGAGATTGAAATGTAGTCCATCGCAACACCATTTTATTTCTTTTGAAATCGAATGTATTGAAGATCAGGTGTGTGTCAATAAAAGACCTAGAAAAATATGTCCTCGCGGCAAATGTGGCAGACAATGCAGAGATTGTATGTTTTTATTTGTTTACTATAATTGAAGGCATCACTTAATTTGTTCCAATTGTTTAGTTAATACAATACATATTCCAAATGCATGTATGGCTAAGTATTATTTCGGACATTTAGAGGTCGACAATATTAAAAGGTTTGACAATACAGGTTGGTTAAGGCAGGTCAAATTGTCATTGCCATTGTCAAATAATGGTCAAATAGAGTCCAAATACCAGAGATTTTGAAAAAATTGTATTTAAAAAAACTTTTCGCTATTTTATAATATTTGAGGCAATTTTGTATAGTTTTAATGCATTTCTATAAAACCATTTGATCTGTTTTGAACCCTTTCTTTAATGATAAGACATTCGAATGATTTGTTTTTAAGTTGTTTAGAATTTTGTTCGTCGAAACCAAACTGTAAAAGTGTAGACTTGGGAAATATGGGCAGTTGTCTCATCAATTATGTTGACCGAAATGACACACAACTTATCATGAAATGCGATCTCAAAAATAATGAAATTTGGGATTACTTTGAACTCAAAAATGATTCTGAGTGTGACTACGAAAAGCCTAAACCCTCACCAAATGAAGATATTTGTCAAAATGTTCCGGGGATTTGCAAAAATGGAGGCAATTGTCACTCAGTTCAACTGCCGTCCCCATTACAGTCCTTCTCATATGACTGCAAATGTCCGGTCAGTTAAAACAATTGAATTAAATTAAAAATTAATAATTTGTTTGCAATTATAGTGCAATTGGTGTGGAAAACACTGCGAACACTGTATTTCTTTTTATTTTTATTTTTTTAAGGATTAAAAAATGTTAAATAATTTCAGTAAATATGAAAACTTATCGAAATGGATGTCTAAACGGAAGTGTCATAGTCTGGTCTATGGCTGAAAACTCGTTGGATTGCATTCATATGTGTTTAGAAGAAATCCACTGCAAAAGTGTTAGTTATAGCACAACTTCTGGCACTTGTGTTCTTCATTGGGCCGATCAAAGCACAGAACAAATTGTGAGTTCACCCAATTGTCCCACTTATAGGACCGATGCCTTCGAAAAAGAGTGGACTTTCTTCGAAATAATCTGCAATTCATCGATTTGTCACTCATCTGTTGAAGTAATCATTAATTAATGAAAAAATATTCTATGCATTAAGAAAAGGATTTAATAATTTTAAGTCAATCAATACTTAGTAAACAAAAATTGATTTAGAATTTGAATTCTAAGATAACATTCTTTATGTGTTATCTTCTTAGTCTCTTTAGATAACTAGTAAAGAACAGTGATAGCAACGGCACTTAAAAATCAGTAAAATACCCCCTTAGATGAGTGAGAGAAGAAGGAGAGGAGAAAAAGGAAAAATTAACAAAAAACGGGAAAAATAAGGAAAAATTAATAAAATTTTGATATAATTTTGAAGAAAATTAAAAGAAAACTATAAAAAATGGATAAAATAGTCAAAAAATTTTAAGTGAAAATATTGGAGCTCTAAGTTTTTGTAAAGTTTACAAAATTGCGTTTTTTTTTTGTAAAAATTCTTAGTTTTTTTTGCATAAATTTTGATAAAATATGTCGAATTGTATTAATATATGACAGATAACGGCTTAAAAACGGCCATAAATTAGTCTAAAATTTATCTTTTTTTGAGCTTAAAATCTCAATTTGACCTAACAGAGTTTCATGGGAACAGATAGCTTTAGCAAATAATAATGTTACCATTTCTACTTTAGATCTCAAGCTTTTTTAAGAGACCTAGAATCTAGATCCTAGATTATTTTAGCATTTATTCATAAAGAATATAATATTTTAATATTAAAAATCAATTGTTTTATCTTTAAATCAGAGAATTCTGATGTTATCTTAATTTATAGGTCATTGAAGTGAAAGAAGTAAAAGGATGTGCTTCGAGTCCGTGTCTGAATGGGGGTGAATGCGCTGATATTTACCAAAGAGGAAAACTAATTGGATACCACTGTTTATGCAGGTATTGTTTGTGCCTTTGTTTGACTCAGTGTCCGTCACTAATAAATGTCATATAACTTGAAATCTCTGATAAACTGATTTCAATTGATTTTTCCGTTCGTTGGAATCAGATGTGGATTTTGTGGCGATCGATGCGAAAGGCGTGAGTTCTGAGTTCTCCTATTATTAAATAAAAGGCAATCAATCGATAAAATCTTTGTTTCAGATAATTATGTTCTGACAGAAAACGGCTGTATTTGGAAATCACACATTTCTGACAATCCGTCCGAATATTACCGAAATTCCTCAACTCTCAACTCTTGCCTTAATTTTTGTGCCTCAAAGTTCCCAATTTGTCGATCGGGTCTGTCATGAGTTAACTCACTTTATTTTCATATACTATTTCTTCAAATCTTATCTAAAATCGATTTCTTTACTTTTAGTTGATTTCAGTAATAGAGGCGAATGTTTTCTCAATAACAGAGATTCTGACACTTCAATAGTAACAGAAGGATGTAATAACTATATGAGACAGCGCTGGGCTTTATATGACTTGAGTTGTATTTGCAATAATAAACCCGTTATTTACTGAACTTTTATAACATATCCGACGTAAAGATTCTACCGATTCTAAAAGTATCATCAAGGAGATTTTATGAATCTCCAAAATTACTAATATATCTAAGGAAAGACACGAAATTCTTTTCCAAATTTCACTCTTTTCTATGTTATGACATAAAACACATCATTTTTTACAAATAATTAAGAATTTATTGTCATTTAAATGAAAACAAAATAAATTTATTGTTCGTCATCTGATTCGTGAACAACGATATCATCTTTAGTTTTAACTCTTTCGGGGTTTTGGTTGTCATCATCGCTGTCTGAGATGAGAATACTCTTATGATACTTAAGAATAAAATAGAAATTAAAATAGAATAAGAATTTGTAAAATATTGGGATTAATTGTCGAACCCGTCTTAAAGAGTTTGGACTCAATGATGAAACCGATTCCAAAACGTCAACATTTTCTTCAGTTTCTTTAGGAGTTTCTGTAGAAAAGTCAGGCATTTGTGATAACAAGTTTTCAATTATATGATCCTCTTCTTCGGGAAAGGGGTCGTCACTGAATGAGGGGAAAGAATTGGCGATTGAGTTATTTGAAACACTATTAGAGGGAAATGAGTCGGGAACACTTTCTTCATAAACAACTCTTGAATTATTATTAGTAGTGTTCGCATCGTAGGGTTGAGACGAAGCGTTAACACAAGGATTAAGAGAAAAATTACCAGAACTTAAAATAAATAATTAATATTTTATAAGTGCGTCACAACACAGACCTCATTAAACTCAGATTTTGTGTATTACTATTTGGAAATGAGGGCGGAATTGGAAAGTGATCCTCAGGAAACTCATGAGTCGCTAATATTAGTTTTGCCGAATAATTTTCTTTCGAATCAACGATGAACTGAATCGGTCTAAAAAATACAAATAAAAAAATTGATGACATAAAGGAGTACTGACTGTCCCGAAGCCTCAAAAAATGATTGGATTTTTTGGTCGTGAAATGTCGCGAATTCAACGAAATACTTAAAAGATTTTCATTTAATTGATTTCAATCTTTTCTTTCCTAACCTTAAGATCTTTAAGATTAAAAGTGACGGATATTTCATTAGTTATACAATAATTTTGAAATTCGCGGGAATCGTAAGTAAAAGTTGTCGTTATATCTGAAAATTAGTTTCGATTAAATATAATAAAATATAAAAATAAGGACAGACTGTGATCTTCTATTTCATCGTAATAACTCTTAAATCTTATTTCGCGTGAATTTAACCAAAGAGTTATATCTTTGGCGTCATTCGGAAAATTGTTGAGACATTCCAACAAAACTCTTTAAAAGAGAAAATTATAAATAAATACATTTGAATCGAGAGTTAATTTATTACTTAGAATTGACTTCAAAGGAAGGATTAGTTGGGTTTTGATGAGAGGATCGCAAAGGATTGCATTCCATATAAGGCAGGAAATACTCGCGATTTATGCCTTTAAACAAAATTATATGAAAATTGGAAATGAGTTGACTTCAAACCATTTGTTCGTTTCATCTCAAATACAACTTTTGGAAGCGTTTCACTCATTATAAGAGTACACAAATTAACACTTTTCTCGATATTTGGAATACGAAAAACTAAAATCAAAGACTAAAACAAAGATATAATAAAAATTATGAAAGAGTGGACACAATTAGACACAATTAGACACAATTAGACTGAAAAGAAACTCACTTTCATTAAAAGTTTACATTTGGTCTCATCATTGCATTCATACAAATTAAAGAATCGATTTTTAAATATAATTTCAACGAAAGCCGTTTGATTTTCATTAAGTATTTGTAATCTCATCTTATTTTATGAAAATTAAATGAAATAAATAATTAATTAATAAATAAACGATAGAATACATACTTTATTATTATCGGCGGTAATGAAGATCTCATTTGAAAGCTTAGAGAAGAGACGAACCGCTTTTGAAAAGGCTTTTAGAGAATTTGTGAGACAATTAAATGTCAGAATTGAATCATATATTGAATACCTCTTAAATTAGTTCCACTGAGACTACACTTCATTTCTTATTTATCTTTAAATTAAATGTAAACAAATTTTTCAAATTTTTATTAATTTTAAGTAATTTGAAAGACAAACGTTTGCGCCGAAAGTAAACAAACATTTAATGGGTTTTAATTAAATGACGTCTTTTTGTTTACTTATAATTAAATTCTTAATTAAATTGTTTTTATCGAAAATTTAATTTAAGGATTGAATTCAGTTTTAATTTTTATTATTAAATAATAGATTTTTAGATAAATTGTAAACAAAATTACTTTTTATTTAAATAATTCGAAAATTTTTCACATAATTTATGAATATTTAGAAGTCTTTTCACACATTGTTTTGTTTTGAAGATTTCATTTCAAATCATTTAATAAATTTAATAATTCAATGAAATTAACGGCACTATTAAACAAATTCCGGCGTGAATTCCTGGGTTACATGCCAAAGTTCCCTGGTAATGTTGAAAAGGGGTAATTATTCTTTTGATTTAATCAAAGTAGAAGTGAATCGACAAATATTTAAGAGAAATTTAGAGAAAATTTGTTTGATTTGATAGAAAGCATCGATACGTCCCTAAAGTAACGATAGGAAAGAAACTCATTCTCTATCGACAACTCAAATATGAAGAGGAAGTCATCAAATATTTGAGTCAACCCTATATATCAGAAGTATATTCTCGTTTGTTTTTCTCCAAATATTTAATAATTTATTGATTAGACTCAAGAAAAAGCATATCTCAAGTCTATCGGTAGGACTCGACCTCAATATTGGGATGACTTTCTGAGGCGTCCCATTGAAAGACCATTAAAGCAATACTACGCCGCAGATTATCTCAAAAAATTAGATATTACCCGATCTTTCGAAGAGGAAGAGTAGAGAAAGAGTAGAGAAAGGACTCAAAATAAATAAATTAATAATAATTTTTTAGAAATAGTATTGTTTTTAATAAAGTTTAAGTCTATTCAAAATAACTTTAATTTGTCTTAAAATTAACTTTTGTTTGTCATTGTATTAATCCATTTGTTGGGATCGGATCTAAAGAATAGAGTAAATATTCAGTAAATGATATCTTTAGTAATAATTTATTACTTAATATCAGAAGCGGTTAAAACGTTTCCACTTCGAAGAAATGCAGCGAAAAGAGTAGCGATCGGGTCGTTAGCCATTGTGGCCACAGATATCACACGATTATCACTAGTTTTTATTACATTAAATATTTAAATAATATTTCATATGATTTCAATTTTATGATAAAACAATACCCGTCCAAATAGTATGCAATAAATTTAAGTTCCGATGGCTGTCCCGTTATAATCACATCTTTAAAGCCCTCATTATTTCCTTTAAATTAGATTAAATTAAAGCAAATAATTATATCGGAAATCAAAGACCTGCGAATCGAAGCCCTTTTCCAAAAAGCATTGACCAAAAAAATGGAACGGATTTGAAATTTGATGACTTCCCTAACATATTAAGGGCTGCATATCTGCCTTCAATACATTTAATTACAAATTTAGTTAATAAATACATAAAATTATAAAATAAATAATTATTATTTTACCATGGGACTGAGCAGTTTGCCAATGGCCTACATTTACTAACTTATCGTTGAAGATAGTGAGAGGATATTTGACGATATCTCCGCCGGCGAACACATTTTTAGAAGAAGTCTCAAAGTTCTTATCGACCAAAACAAAAGAATTATCCATTTTTATGTCCGTTTTCTCCAAATACTTAGTATTCGGTTCATTGCCTTCGAATGAAAACAAAATAGTTTTGAAATGAAATGATTTAAATTATTTAATACCGATTCCAATAACACATAAGTCAGCGCTCAAGACTTCGCCGTTACTTAAAACAACTTCTGTTAACTGATTATCAGATCCACGAAATTCTTTGACTCCACATTCGGTGTAAAATTTGATTCCTTTTGATTCGTAGAGCTTTCAAAACAAAAAACATTTTTAGTTTTAGTTTGATTTGAGGTATAAACGAACCGATTTTATTTGTTCTCCAATTTCTTCGCCTAAAACTTGTTGAAACGGATATTTACTTTTTCCGATTACTGTTAAAGTCTCTGCTTTTCCATTAAGAAAAGCCGTTACTTCCATCCCTTAATTACACCATTTATTTAAAACCGATTAATTGATTTAAAAAAAGTTTACCGATAAATGAAGTGCCGATTACGACCACATTCTTATCGATTGCATTTTGAGCTATAAAATTAGCCTCGGAGTGAGTCCTAACATAACAAATATTTTGTAAATCACTTCCTTTAATATTAATTTTCTTGGGTTTGACTCCAGTCGCTAAAAATATTCTATCAAAAGATAAATCTGAGCCTTCACTCAATTTAACTGTTTTAGTCTTTGTATTTAATTTCTTAACTGAAGTTTTAAGCATTACTTCAATGTTTGCATTATTTAAGTAATCTTTTGAACGCAATAAAAGCTCTTCCACTTTAGTATTCATAGCTTTACTTAATTTGGTTCTGTCATAAGGATAAGTGTCTTCATTAGTTATGAGGACTATACGACCGGTAAAACCCTCCTGTCTTAGAGTATCAGCGCATTGCATTCCTGAGGGTCCGCCGCCAACGATCACAAAAGTCAATACATTTGTCGGATTTCGAGCACTTAATGGTTTAACTCTGAATTTTTGGGTCAAATCATTGATTTTAGCCCTAACGATGACATCCGAACCGTTAACTTTCACCTCATGTTTTTGTAAAGCATCACAACCGGGAAAGTCTTCGATATCACCTGTGCTCACACAAAAAGTAGCGCCGTGCCATGGACATCCTATCTTATTATCCCAAAGAACTCCATTGACCAGAGGAGCGCCATAATGACTACATTTAGTGCTCAGAGCACTGAATTGGTTGTTTTGCTTGATTAAAAGTATTTTTCCATTTCCAAGTTCAAATTCTTTTTTCCTAAAATATTAATAAATTATCAAAAATGGAGTCAATATAATAATAAATATATACTCATTGTTCTTAAGATCTGATTCGTTACACACTTTCTCTTCTATATATTCAGACATTTGTTTAGAAAAAGATATTCCTCTTTTGATGAATATTTTTGATCTGAAGTTTTGAAAAATTTTCATAAGAGCTAAACATTAAAACAAATCATTAAAATCATATATTCGGTCAAAATTTGAATTGTTTTCAATTACATTACAAATAATTCTATTGTTAAAACCACTCGAATTCACTTATCTCTACACTTATTATTTCTTTTGAAAAAATTGGTTTACAATTGGTAAACAACTTTAGATAAAAACAAACAAAAAATAGAGTTATAAACAATTAAAAGCACTCAAAAGACTCGTTATTTAGTTTTTTTTTTCACATTTTACAATTTAAGATTTTGTTCTAGGATAATTTTTAATTAAAGAAATGATTTTCTTCTTTCTTTTAACTAAATTCTTATGAATTTATAATAAATATTAAATATAAAATCTTTTGAAAAAAAGTTATCTATATAATTATATTCAGTTTAAAAATGAATTTAAAATTAAATAAAAATCATTGAATTTAAGAATTATTTTTTTAAAAATAAAATATTCAAATAAATTATAAAATAAATAATTAGTTCTCTAATTATTAGTGCAAAAAGAAATTTGTATTTATTTGGTCTTCAATTTATAAAAAAAAATCTTATTTTCTTTAAATAAATATAATTTAAGTATAGGAATGAATTCTGAACTAAACTTAAAACTAAAAATCATTTCTATTGGAAATTATTGTTAAAATTAATGAATGAATTAATCGATTGAATGACATTAACTAATGCTTTATATAAAAGCATATCTTTTATGCATTTTTATTAAAACTGTAATAATTCAATATTTTTAAGTTATTAATAGTAACTTATTATTGATTGAAATTTAACTCAAAACTATTAAAACATTTTAAATATTTTGATATTTTAAAAATTCAAATCAACTGATTTGTATTAAAATGACTTTTTATAAAATTTTAATTAAAATCTTTTAAAAATAAATAAATTCACTAAAAAGAGTTCATTGTTTTTCAGAGAATATTTTCAGTAATATAATATATTAGAATCATTTAGCAAGATTAGCTTTATAAATTATTTTAATTATGAAAAAATAATTAGGAAAGTGAACTTGTTATTTAAAATAAATGCATGACAAAGTTTATCGGAAAGTGACCTAATTTATCTCTCTATTATATCTCATTAAAAGCCTTTTAAAAACGATAATTATATCAATTTTGATAATAAAAACTAATTATAAATCAATTGAAATGAACTCAAATTGTTTTCAGTGTCTAAACAGAAATCAAATTTAAACCGAAAAACATTTAAAAAATGTTTAATATTTACCAAAATTATTGATTCGAGGAATAAAAATTATTTGACAGAAGTCCAAGTCTTCAGTCGTTTATAAAAAAAATAACTTTCAAATCAAAAATGACTTAAAGCGCCCCCTTTTGACACATTTTGACTATAAAATTACAAAACTGTAAGACTATTAATAAAATAATTTGTAATTTTTGTATAAATTATGCCATAATTATTATGGAATTAATTGATTTTAATTTTTTTTAAATATAAATTTCTTAAAATATAAATTATTTCATTTATATATAAATTTAATGACTTATAATCAACTATTAGTTATATAAATGTTTATAAAACAATAATTTGTAAAAAAAATAATAAAATTGAGAGAAATTAAAATTAGCTTCAAATGTAAATTACATTATGTAATGAAACTAAACTAGTTAATTTTTTACTTTTAATGTTATAAATTAGTAGTGATATATTCTTCGAGTTAATAAAAAAAGGATAAATAAAAATTATGATTCTTTAGAACAAATTATTACTAAAAAAGTTAAGCACTAGAATTAGAATAAAAGTAATTAATAAATGATTGGAAATGTTTTGTCATTTATTCTGGAATTTCATATTCGATACCATTTATAGATAATTGAAAACCTTTTTCATCGACACTGCATTCATAAACTTGAGATTCGGGTAAATACTGTTGAGTCAATGATATTATTTGTTTCCTAAGGTTGGGTTCTTTCATAATGAGTACCATAAAACCTCCGCCACCGGCACCACATAATGAACCGCCAAATATTAATGGCTCGACTCTAAAACACATTTATTAATGAATTTATTAATAAATTAAAAATATAAATAAAAAATACTTTTTGAAGAATTGGAAGACTTGTTTTGGTTCACTATTTAGCGCTAAATTCTTCTTCAAATTCCAATACTTTGAGAGAAAATATCCGATAGATTTCAAGTCTTCGTCGAGAAATGCTTTTAAGCAAAAGTCTGTACTCGTGAGTAGTTCGTTGAAAATATAAGTTATGTTTTGGTCCCTTATATACCAGTTTTGTATCACATTTTGTAAAAGATTTTTGGCCAAACGGACTGAACCCGAATATATTAAAACTAAATGTTTCTCAAATTGTATTCGAAAGTATGGACTCATTGTTATTAGTTTGTAATCAATTTTAAGGGGTAATTCATTAGAAGAGTGCCCTAATTTTAAACCTCCTATAAGGCCTCCGATCTATTGAAAGAAAAAATTAGACAATTCTTTAATCATAATAACATTAGTAATAGAAACCTGGTCCTGCCAACCGCCTCCCGTTGACATTAGTTGTTCCACATATAAAACTGCATTAATTAATGACTTTTTAGAAAACTTTTGGCCCAAAAGGACCCATAAAACAGCGACAACACAACCCGAAAGTATACTACTTGTTCCAAGTCCTGAACCTTGAGGTAAGTCTGACCACAACTCTATTTCCAGCCCTGAATTTATAGAATCGTTGAGTTGTTGACGAAGAGTCGTTCCCTTTTCTAAAACAAATTGTCATTCGATATGTTTTTCGAATAAATATTAAGAGTAAAGTAAAGTAAAAATTAAACTTTACTTTTAATATCAATTATTTTACAACAAATTAGAGCTGATTTGATGAGAGCACCGGAAGAGTCGGGACAGTTATAATCATATAATTCTTTTATGTCATTCAATTTAAGTTCAGTTATTAATTTTCGTTTGAAATCAAATTCTTTAATTAAAATCAATGGATGTTCAGAGAAGTCAACTCTTCTGGCTTTGGCTCCGATAGGTTTCTCATTATTCACCTGAACGGCAATATTAATGACTCGACCGCCCAATTCATAACAAATGGGAGGGGTATCAGTCCAACCACCCTTTACCACATTTTTGTTAATCATTGTAATCATAAATAGATTTATAAAATACCTGTAAATCGATTCGCGCCGGACTTTTAGCGACAATCCATTCATTGATAGCAATTTGAGGGAAACAGTTGTTTACTTCGAAGACAATCGACTCGTAAATAGTTTTGGTGCAGTTTTTAATTAATATCTTAACACAAGAGTCATACAAAAGAGTGAGGTTTTCGTTTCCGATTCCCAACCAATTTCTCGATTCTTTCAAACACTTGAGTCCTGACTCGAACTCAAAGTTTTCCAAATGATTACAAACTTTTAATATATTTGTATTGATTTCATCTTTTTTTATATTAATTAGTTTTGTTTCTGAAATTTTCATTAATAAACAAATTAATATAAATTCAATGATTAGACCGATAAAGACCTGATTCACTGCAATAATCATTGAATTGTGAAGAAATGGATAAAATTCGAGCAAATATTACATTTGTTTTAATATTAATTTCACTTTTGAGGCAATTAATCAAAGAGTTGTCCAACAAATCAAATAACTTCGACTCTAAGCCTAAATTTTTTGCATTTGAAAAGTATCCGATAATAGACTTCTTTTCACTTAAAATTATATCAAAATCTTCGAAATCATTGACTTTATTAACCAAATTCTCAAAGATATCATTTGTTCCCATTTTTAATATTTAAATTTGAAATTAAAACCATCTGTTATTCAAACTATTGACAAAATATAAATTTGAAAACAAATACATGTGTATTGTCATCAAATGTCATCTACAGTATTTACTCACTTTTCAGTAGTTTGTGCATGCTCAAACAAAACTAAACAAATTGAATGAAATATTTGTAAGTTTTGAGTATTTTGAGATTAACAGATGACTCATTTGAGATGAGACTTTTGTTTTCAAACTTAAGTCAACTTAAAATCAAGAATTTCTTTGAATAATTTATAAAAATTCTTGATTTTAGTTTAAAATAAACTGTAAGACGTACTCACAATATACACAACTGTTGTATTATTGTGTTTATTTTAAATTATGTCTAAACACAACTACCAAAGTCTCTATAATAATCTTGATTTTAAGTTCTTAAGATTTTCCTTAATTATCAAAAATATAATTTTCAAACTTAATATGAGATAATATTTTAAATACAAAAACTTATTAAATCTATAGTTGAAAAATATATTTTGTATAAATATAATATAAATTTGTTAACAAAATTTTTATAGAACTAATTTCAGAATTAATTTCAGAATAGAGGCCAAAGTTAGTTAACCGATTTCGGTTAAAACCGAAAAAAAACCGAAACCAATTCGGGTTTTTCCGGTTTTGGTTTCAATGATTCGGTTTTTAAAAATTAATGTGGGTTATTTTCGGTTTATTTCGGTTTTTACAAAAATGTTATTTAAGTAAAATTACGGTATATTTGTTAAAAAATTAAACCAAAAAATACTAAATATTGATAAAAATAGTCTATTATTTGGAAATTAGACCACATTTTATTAATTTTAAATTGATTTTAAGTTCTTATTTTTTATAATAATAGGTACAAAATATGTAAAGTTAAACCAAATAATATATAATTATACTTAATCAATTCAAATAACTCAATTAGAAGAATAATGAGTCAAATAAAAGTAATCTTATCAACGATTTGATGACTTAAATATAATTTAGATTCGGCAAATGTAGCTTGTTGGTAGCAATGTTTTTTGCATTCTCAAATACTATTACTAAGTTTATTAAAAAATCTTACCCTTTAATAAACAAAATATAACAAATATTTTATCCTTCCCTAATACGTTGTATCAGGATCAAACTCTATAATAAAAATATCCTGACCAATGACTATCAATTATTGTTCATATTTTCAAGCGCGCACTTTAAAATTTCCGAATCTAAAATATAATAAATGAATTCCAGATTAAATTAAAATTAGCAAAGGGAATTAGTGGCCCTTTTGGTAGCCCTTTATTAACCTCTTAAATCATAGATGGCTAAAAGGGGGGGCATTTCAAAATACCCTCCTGAGACGCAATATTTTGAAAATCCCCCCCCCCCTGGAACATCAAAACTTTTAACATTACGTCTATGGACAAGCACTAGGTCTGTTGAGTTTTTTTGGTCCAGAAGGGGGGGGGGTAATACCCCCTGGAACGGCCGCCTTTAGCCATCTATGCTTAAGTACTATTACCTAATTCATTTAAAAATAAACTCTTTAATAATTATTTGTATATAAAATGAATGATCCTTGCTAAACTTCGTTTCAGTGACAAAACTCAATTACATTGAAAAAGTACTGACCGATGGCTATGTTACAGTGCTGTGCAACCGTTGGGGGGTCGTAGAAGTGGTCAGAGCCTCCGCGACAGGTATACGACTGTTCGTTGAGCTCTATTGAGTCGGGAATGATG